>PVLA01006643.1:0-119850 GCA_004027455.1 Hydrochoerus hydrochaeris | reverse complement strand
TTTTTTGTTTTTTTTTTTTTTGAGGTACAAGAGATTGTACCTAAGACTTTTCCATTGAACTACATCCCTATCCCAGCCTTTTTTTGAGACAGAGTATCAGTCTCTAACTAAATTGCTCAAACTGGGCTTGAACTTGTGATCCTCATGTCTCAGCTTTACATAGTACTATGATTATAAGTATGTGCCACCATGCCCAGCTGAACCCAGATCTCTTGCACTGAGGTATATCCCCTGCCTCATTCTTTCATTCCTTCTTTAATTCATTAGTGGTAATAGGAATTGAACCCTTTTATTTTTAAATTTTGAAGTAATATTGCTAAATTTCTGGGGCTGTACTTGAACTTATTATCATTCAGCTTTACCAGAGTAACTGGGATTACAGAAGTGTGCCATCTGTGCCTGGCTTTAATTGGTTTTTAAAAAATTGTTAAGCCCGGGCTGGCGATTTAGCTCAGTGGCATAAGCACCTGCCTGGCAAGTGCGAGGTCATGAGTTCAATCCCTGGTACTGCCAAAAAAAAAAAAATAAATAAAGGTTAAACCCACCTGTTTTTGGTTGTTTTTGCTGGGATCAAACCCAGGGCCTTGCCTATGCTACACAAGCACATATACCACTGGCCCATCACAGTCAGATTTGTTTGTGGGTTTTTGTATTTATTTATAAACTTACTTTACCATATTAAGCAAATGCTCTACCATTGATAGAATCAGCATCCATGCTGTTTTTAGTAGACTATTTACTTATCTATTTCTCTTTTCCTTATAATAGCCTTTACCTTTTAATTTTACTTCCCTAGGTAACAATATAATATGCATACAGTATACCTCGATAGTATATATACATCTGTGTTTTTCTATTCATACATTCCTATGTAGATCTGCACACAGAGTATTTTTGCTTAGGGGTCATATGGCAGATACTTTGTTTTAATTCAACAGTATTTCATGTATATCATCCAAGTCATGTAGTTTGACTGAATTCTTTTTTTTCCTTTGGTACTGGGAATTGAACTCAGGACCTTGTGATTCCTAAGGCAGACACTTAGGCCATTAAGCTATATTCCTGGCCCCTCAATTCATATTTTTAGTGGCTGGATAATACTTGATATTGAATATACATTAATAGTTAGACATTCTCCTATACATAGGTATTACTTTATTTTTAGTTTTTTGCTACTGCAAGTAATGCCAGAAGAAAACATTCTACAGAAATGTTACAAATTGGCCTTTTTTTTTCTTATTCCCAGAAGTAGAATTGTTGAATGAGAGAATACATATATTTCTTCAATTTTAATAGAAATTTCCAGGTTGCTTTTTAGGAATACTATGGCATTTCTTTCAATAATATTCAAAGATATTTTTCCACTTTTTTTTTTTTTTAAATAAAGATTCATGCTAGTACATGTCGGTAACCCCAACACTCTAGGAGACTGAGGCAGGAGAATTGTAAATTTGAACGCAGCCTGGGCAACCTAGTATTTAAAAAAAAGGGGAGACTGTGGATGTTTCTCAGAGCAAACATCCTATGTACAATCCCCATTAATCCTAAATAAATAAGAGAAAAAAGAAAAAGCTTTTTTTTTTGGCTCCACAGAAATTCTAATTCAGGTCTATAGTAAAGAAATGTATTCTTTTAGTTAATTAATTAACTTAAAGAAGCTGGGGATTGAACTCAAGGCCTCTATCACTGTGCTATATACCCTTAGCTCTAGGAAGCTATACATTTTAAAGTTCCTAGATAAATCACAGGTGGTATGACAGCCATTGTATTTAAATTTTAGAAAATATTAAAAGTAACTGATTTTTAATATTTATATCAACAGTATCATACATCAGATATTAGGATCAAAATGTTAAATCAAGACACAAACTAGCCATGGACATAAATATAAAATGTAGGTCAAGGATGGTTACATTTTCAGAATGAAAGGCTTAGTTAGTTGGATTGGGAACAGCTCCTTGGGAGTCCCATAATTCAGTTTAGAACAGCAGTTGTGGTTGTTTAAGTGACTGGGGCTGGGGATTTAGCTCAGTGGCATAAGCACCTGCCTGCAAGCTCAAGGACATGAGTTCGATCCCCAGCACAAAAAAAAATTTTTAAAAATTAAAAAAAAAATAGATTGAGAGAAGCTAGGGCCATGGGGGATAAAAGAACTTTCGCATGTCATGTATTTATGAAACATTCCTGCTCAGTGATAGGAGGGTACCAGGCTAGATGATAAAGAAAACTGTGTTAAAATTTAGCAACTTGAAATTTAATCTTTTTTTAACTACTAACTATCTGTCAGGCTCTATAACTCATTGTCCTGTTGTTACATGAGGAGGCTTCCTAAGTGATTACTATGATGTTTTCATTTTGAACTAGATTGGAAATAATAGTTTTCTTTCACCACAGATGCCATAAAAAATCACTGTGTCAAAGAATTTCTTCAATATAATATTACAAATCTTAGCCCTAACTCTTGACAGAAGCTGTTTATGTTTATAAAAAATAAATGAGATTAGATGAGGACATTCAGCTGCCTATTCACAGGGCTGCTTTTCTACTAAGTTCTTTAAGGCCTATGACTGTCACCCTTCTGACCTACAGCAGACTATTCACATTCTGGAAATTGCTACCTTCTGAGTTCCAAGAAAACATTCCTGTTATATTCAGGGATACATATTTGTTACTTATTGAAACAAGAGCTCAGGAGTTTGTGCTTCCAGCCTTAGAGTTTAGGCCCCAGGAAAATAATGGCTTCAACCTTTTTTTTTTTTTTCTTTTTCCAAAGGAAATAATTTTTATTGGTACATTTTTGGTATACATAATGATCACATTCATCACAGGGACTTTGTATGTATAGGTGATAGATCTTGAGCCCTCTATTTGACCCCTCTCCCCTTCCTTACTTACAAAAGCTTTGCTTCCATTTTTTCCTTTGTCTTTTTTTTTTTTTTTTTTTAACTTTTCCCTTCCTTCCTTGCTTTCACTTATGTTTATATTTTCCTCCTCAGGCTTGGCAGATGGCATGGGGAGGAGATTGCACTCAGCCCCTAGTCTTGATCTTGCAAAGACTCCAACAACAGAAATGGAGCACATTCTCCGTGAAGTCAGCACAGTGCCTGTGTCACAGGTAGCAGCCTCGAGTGCAAAGGTACTAGACCTGCTATGTTAGGGAAGGAAGTGTACAAAAAAAATATTTGGTAGGGTTGGTGGTAAAGCAGAGACATGGTAATGGGGGCCTATCAGAAGAGAATAAGGACTGGAATAGAGCTTCTTTTCAGTGAGTGGAGATTGCCACATGGCTACCTTTTAAATGTATCTAGTTCAGGTGTTTACTAGGGAGTCTTACCTTATTTTCTTCCATATCCCTGAAGACAGGTCTGTGGGAAAACCACAGGTCTGATGTCACCCATCTGCCTATGTGTGTCTGTGTGTTTGAAGGCTGCAGCTTACCAAGATCTCAGCAGGGAATATGGGGAGGATGAACAGTACAGTGCAGAGAACTTTCGTCGCATCTCATGCAGTCTCAGTGGCACCATTGTCTCAGAGGGGGTGGAGGCTCCAGTGTCTTCCCACAGTTTTGTAAGTAGCATTAGGATGCATCTATTCTGAGTGACCTCTCTGCTAGGTGAAAATACAGTGCAGGTGAAGAAGTATGGAGAAATTGAGGATTTCAACTTGGAACATAATAGAATGTACATAAATTCAGCAAAAATGAAAACATGTGGTCATTATTTTATTTACACATACTCAGTTGGATCCTGGAGAAATGCCCCTTTCCTCGAGCAGTTCTCAAACAGTGTATTATAAGATTCTTTAGGGTGAGAAACATTATGGGAGCCTTGAGAGAAATCGAAGAAGCAAAAGCTCTTGAGAGAATTAGAGTTAGCTATGGTATTCATCAAAGCAAGAAGGGAAGAAATAGAGCTGGGCATGATGATGCATATCTGTAATCTCAAAACTGTAAGAGGCTGAGGCAGAAAGAACACAAGTTCAAGCCCAGCTGGGGCAACTTAATGAGGTGTTGTCTCAAAATAAAAATAAAGGGATAATATCTCCATGTGAAGGTCCTACATTTAATCCCCAGTATCTTTAAAAAAAAAATGCTATAGTGATGAACACTTAATCTCAGCACTTAGGAGGCGGGGTCAGGAGAATTACTGTGAGTTTATAGGTTATCTGTTCTTTTGAGAATTTTATACATTTGCCCAAGATAAGTTTTTTTCATTATAATAGAGATCAGGATGCAAAGCAAATTCCTGAGCTCTTGTTTCAGTGCACTGAAGCTTGTCTACTAAGATAGCTCAATAAAAATATAAAAACAGGTTTTGGGCTAAGGATAGAGCTCAGTGGCACAGTGCCTGCCTGGCAAGCATGAGGTCATGAGTTTTATTCCAAGAAAGAAAGATTTATTTATTTTTATTGTACCTAAGAACTTGTGTGCTTGGTAAGTGCTCCACCACTGAACTACAGCCGCTTTGAAAAAGGTTGTAAATACATTGCATGTACAAAAATAAAAAGGTGGGCATGGTAGCACAAACCTATAGTACCAGCACTCTGTGGGTGGTTGAGGCAGGAGGATCACCAGGTTTAAGACCTGCCTGGGCAATTTAGCAATTTAGTGAGAATCTGTTTCAAAATAAAAATACTAAAAAGGCTTGCAGATGTAGCTCAGTGCAAAGTGCAAAGGCCTCAGATTAAATCCCTAATACCAGATAGCCAAAAAGGTACAAAAGCATCTATAGTGAAAACTATGGCTTCTGTATTAGTATCTCTTCAGATCTAGTTACCCTCTCAAGAGTCATTCCTTTTTCCACTTTATTTTCCTTAAATTCCTAAATCAACAGCCTGCTATTCTTTCTAGCACAGGTAGTCTTTTCTGCCCAGCATTTGTTCTCTCACACACAGAATCCATTTAATGTAAAATGTGATGTTCTTAAGAGAGTTGGCTTCCTTCTGACTTCTTTAGAATTCATTTATTCATTGATTCATTCTTTTAAATAAATGCTTATTGAGCTTATGTTCTTGGTATTGTGCCAGGTGCTGGGAATATGATGGTGAGTTAGATATAGTCCCTGCTCTTATGGAACTTACAGTCTATTATAGGGGACAGATAAATAAACCATTTTATAATTTGAAAAGGATTTGTTGTTATGGGGACATAATAGAAGTGGTATCTATCCTAGGCTTCAGGTATTGGGAAAGCCTTCCTAGAGGAAGGGGAAAAAAAAAAAAAAAAAGAACAACCAGGCAAAGGGGCCCTTAAGCAAATATTAACTGAATTTGAAGACAGGACTATACTCTGGTGAGGGGAGATGGAAAATCTTGACAAATGAGATGGAAAAGAATATAAATACCATTCAAATCATGGGCCACAGAGAGTTCTATATGTTATAATAAGGAGTTTGGGAGGATAGAGAGAAACAAACATATATTGCAGAGCCAATTAGGAAATAAACATAAATGACACTTGATACCTGCCTACCTGGATATAGGGGAGGAGAATCAAGGATGATATGCAAGTTTTTTTTGGTTGCTAATGATACACTTGAACGAAGATACATGTTCAATTTTGGATATATCATGCATGAGTGGATAAAGCTGGTAGGCCTTTGCATATGAGACACATGACTTAGAAATTGAGATTTGGAATTTCACATAACTGAAAAGAAAAAAGAATTGCAGAGAGAGAAAAAAATGTGAAGGTACATCCTTGAAAGAATCCTTAAAAGGGACTGCATAAAAGAAACAGCTTCAAGAAAAAAGGAAGGTATGTGTTATTCCCTTAATTCCTTTCTTCTTGAAATAGTCTTCCCCTGATTGGTGTTAAGAGCATGCATTGATAAAATAACACAAATTCTGCCTTTGATTAGCTTGTAACCAATTAAAAGAAATTAAATAGATTGACATATAAATTATTTCAGTTAATGTATTATTTAGCAAATTCTTGTATTGTTTCAGGTGCTGTTCAAGGTGCTAGGGATCCTAAAGTGAAAAGAAAGGTGGTCTACTAGGACAGAAAGATGATAAACAAATGATTTAACATCAGACAGCCATAAAAGTGATTAAAGGGAAACAAAACAAGTCAAAGATAAGAAGTAAATAGGCATAGTGGGAGTTGGGATGCACCTCAGTGGCACAATGCTTGCCTAATGGTGTGAAAACCTGGGTTCAACTACCACTCCTACCAAAAGCAAAAGTAACAATAGCTTTCCTGGGGCTATTTTTGATTAGGTAGTGAGGGACATCAGCTCTATGGAAGTAATATTTGATCAGACTTCAGTGATATGCAGGTTTCAGCCATGAGAAAACATTCCTGGTAATAGGAACAATAAATGTTCAGGCCTTGAGGTAGGAGTGAGTTGATGTGTTTGATGAACTTTAAAAGTGCAAAAGATAAGGAATGGTTGGAGTTAAAGTGAGAAAGATCAGCAGTGCCCTATCACATAGGACTTTCTAGATCACAGTAATCAGATAATATATATGAGATAGGAAGATCAGATTGAAATCTGTTGCTTTGGTGTCACTGAACTTAAATATGAAAGCTATAGGTAGAAATTGGAGTATTTGGGAAAATGGAATTGTGAATAGGAAATCGGAAGTCCAGGGCAATGTCGGTTTGGATTTTCTTAGAATGTGGTACTAGGAGGATGAGTTTAGAAGAACATCCATTTAATTTTGGGTGTATTAATGTTTCAAATGTTAACAGGGACTTTTTTTAAACATAAGTCAATAACTAATAAGGTATAAGAGCACACAACATAAACATCTATGAATGCAAACGTGATAGGCAAAGGAGAAAGTGCTCCTTAAATGTAGCTAGCAATGGCAGGTTAGCAGATGGAATAGTTTTCAATTCTACATTTCAGCAGGTATATTTTAGTACCAAATACTTTCAGTAAATATAGAATTTTTTTCATTTTCTCAGCATTAATTCATACTGTCTGTCTCTTCAACTTCTATTGCAATCTTCCTGATTCTATTGTTAACATTAAAAAAGTTTGCTAAAGACTTAAATGGTGGGTTTAAGAAGGTGAGGTATATTATGAAAACTGGTGCAGGGAAGTGGATCTGAAATTTGAATTTCTTAGAAGGGCTGACAGAGTAAATAGGATCCCTTTGTAGAACAAGGCATGTTTGTACTTAGCTCCCTCCATTTCCCCATTTGCCTCACTGTGTTTACCTAACCACATCCTGCTGTGTGTTAATCCTCATTTTTGTGTTTTTTGTCTTGTCTCATTATAAGGATTCATCAAACGTAAGGAGAAAGCCTTTGGAAACCAGGAACCGTTGTTCCAGCTCCTCTTCCCTCCCTGTCATCCGTGATCCTCCTGTGTTTCTCCTTGATTCCCAACTCCACCTTTCCCAACCACAGTTCCTGTCCCCAGATGCCCTGATGTCCAGCATGGCAGGGGAGCATTATAGACTCCAAGGTAACTGCCCAAAATGTAATGTTGTATGTTACAGTGTGTTTTGAGGGGACTCTTAAGGGTCAACTTAGTATGGTGGGGTCGGGTGTCCCAGGTGGAGGGGTATAAGTGATCATTTTAAGATGAAGCATTGAACTCGATGATTCATGACTGAATCATCTCTTAGGCACTGTGGTTTTTTAGATCAGAATCTAAATTGGTATCAGGCATGGTGGCACATGCCTATAATCCCAGTACTTGGGATGGCTCGGGCAGGAGGACTGCTGTGAGTTCAAAGCCAGCCTAGGTTACATAGTGAGTTTTATTTTTATTTATTTATTAATTTATTTTGTCTTTTTGGACAGGGTCTCGCTATGTAATCCAGGTTTGCCTTGGGCATACTTTGTAGCCCAGGCTGGTCTCAAACTTGCAGTGATCCTCCTGCCTCAGCTTCCCAAGTGTACATAGTTTAAGGCCAGTCTGAGTTGCATAGCAAGACACTGTCTCAAAAAAAACTTTTTGTTTTTAAACACAGCATTCTAAACTGGCATTCCTAGAATTTGGCACCTTATGAGAATGAACTATTTTAGTCAAAATATAATAACCTTTTAAGTGACCAAAGGGAGAAAAGCCCAGTGTTTGGGATGCCTCCAAAGCAGAAGTGTCATCTCTATTAACTAGTTTCTCTCCTATTCATGGAGTCTCTGCTGAGGGGGTTTGTTTAAGTGGATGAGGAGTGAAGGGAAGCTTGGAAAGACCCTGTATCTGGATTACCCATGCCCATGTGAACAAACCCAGATGATCCTGGGGAAGGTGGGGAGCATCATTCTGGCTTTCACTCACCCTCTACAGTAAGGCATTTTTGTTTTCCTCCTCATGGCTTGAGGCTCTGGTTATGGCAGCATAGGAAAGAGAGGTTTACTACTGGCACCCAATGGGAAGAGGTCTAAGCTGTTGCTAAACATCATGTAATATACAGGGCAGTATCTCCTCATCTCCAACAAAGAATTATTAGCCAATGTTGCAGTCAGGGGTCGTGAGGAGAACAATTAGAATCAGGACACAGAATTTATAATATTATTTTATGATAGTCACCCAGAGTTTAACACAAGAAAGTGCAGAAAATCTGTCCACAACACTAAAGACGTGGAATATCCAAGGGCCTGGATCCCACAGCAATGTCCTGCATAAGTCCAGATGGAAACCTAGAGCCCATGACAGTGCCTCTCATGAGTCCAACTGGAGGTTTAGAGCCCACGAGAAGGACTCACGCCAGTCTGTTTTATGGATCTGTGCTGGGAAGGCCCAAAGGTCAGCGGTGGAAGTTAGAAAGTCTGTGCCAGCAGGGTGAAGGAGCTGGTAGGTTGAGGGTTCTACACTGGAGCCAAGAAGTCACATTCATAATTAAGACCATGGCTGTTCTGAAAAGCACCATAGCCATCCTCAGTGACACGTAGGTCCCAAGCTCCTCCAATGATAGGAACAGTCGAGTGCATGCCAGAAAGCCAGCATGACGAGTTTCTCCTGAAGATTAAACAGCACATCCTCCCCTCTGGAGCCAGGAAGCAATGCTCATTGTAAGGACCAGAGCTCTCCCAAAGTGAACCACAGCCACTCTCACCAACAAGGTCATGAGCTCCTCCAATGACAATGGTTGAACTTACACTGGGGAAGCTGGTCATGACTAGCTTCTCTTTCTCCATGTCTCTATTTATGCTGGCAACTTTCCTCAGACAGAACATCTACATCCAGCACCATGCTGATTTAATTCAGCTGGTGTTAAGTTGACCATCAGTTTTTAATCCATAACAGCCAATGATATCAATAGTGCCAATATTGAATAAATGAATAGAAAAGGCATTTTACCTTGTGTATTTAGGAAGAGTGGTATGAACAAAAGATTGAGCAGGAAAGATAGCATAGGCAGCCTTACTAAAGGTACCACCATGTTAAGAAAAGCTAAGTGAGACTTTACAATAGTTGCTCAAGAATTATTCATTGCAACGGTAGTATATCTGCTATGTTGGGGGCCATTTGTGTGTGTGTGTGTGTGTGTGTGTGTGTATGTGTTACAGTAATTATAATGGAGCAAGGTAGATATGACAACATTTAGAAGACTGTGTCATTTGTCTAAATTGGAGGTAAGAGACTTTCTTTTGATATATATTAAGAATTTTAAAAAATAAAATCCAAAGCAAAACCAGGTGTGTATTTCCTTTGTATGTATGCTTTTGCTGGAGTAACGAATTGGGTAGGACAGCTAGGAATGATCTGCTGGGTGAAGAATTATTTTAGAAGATACTCAGTCTCTGGGTTTCTTTTCTTTCCTCAGGAACTTCGAGGAATGTCCAGCAGTTTCTGGCTATGTGTGACAGGAGTGAAACTTCCCAAGGGGTCAAGTACACAGGAAGGACTTTAACCTATCGGAGTCTCCCCCATCGTTCCAGAACTGATGCCTCCTTGGGACCTTGGTCAGAGACCAACCAGCACATTAGGGCCAGACTCCTAAGTACCCCAGGATGCAAGCCTCAGCTAACCCACACTGCCACACTACCAGAGAGAAGCCAGGGCTTCCAGGTTCCTCATTCTCAGTCCTGGGGAGATCTTTTCCATTCACCCTCCCACCCTTCCATTGTTCACCCTGTGTCCTCACCGTCCAGTGGGCTTCATTTACCCCCAAGGTCAGCTTGGAACTCAGCCTCTGTTCCAGTGTCACGAACACCTGGTCCTCGAAGAGTAGATATTCCCCCAGATGATGATTGGAGGCAAAGCAGTTATGCCCCCCAATCTGGACTCAGGAGGGCAGGAGAGAGAGGTTTCTGTTTGTTTTAGCAGATGCCCCTGGAATGAAGCAGAACAAGGCTAGGGTCCTGCAGCGCAGCAGATGGTAGGGCTCACCCCTTTCCTGTGCTTTTTTTTTTTCTTCTTCTCTATAAAACTACCATGGGAAAGTTGGTACCCTGCATCCCTATCATGGCTGTGAAAACTGTCAGTTTCTCCAAGGAGTACCAGGAATGTCTTAAGAGACCTGGCTCTTTGGGAGGAAGTATTTTAAATTCCAACTTAGATTCTCCTAGTAAAAGGAAGCAGATGGCTATGTAGGGCTTATGTGAGCCACTTTAACATTGAATCTATCATATTACTCTGGAAACTAGCCATTCCTTAGTGTCATAATGTCATCATTTTATTCTCAGATACAGTTCTGCCTCCACCTCCACCTGAACCCTTATCATCTGGTTCCTATTACATTCCTAAATTCTACTCCTTTTTGTCCACCTATTCCTTTCACTTGACTGTCTTCTCCATCTCCCATGTTTGGAGGGTCCTGACCACATCATTCAGGGAAACTCACCTGCTGAGGTATTATGTATGGCCTGTCAGTCTTTCCCATGCGCCAAACCTGGCATGCGGAGTTGCCAGTATATTCATTCTGAAAAGATGGAGTCAGGAACACTAACAAACCCCTTGTCCCCAGCAGCAGAGCCATTACTGCCACTTGCTCAGTCACCATTGTAAACCCTCAGTCAGCTGATCTCTTTTAGGGCCAAACATACTGTTTTTGTAAAGTATTTTTCATTAATAAATCTATAAGAGAGATCTATTTAATGAAATTTGTTGTCATTTTTCCCCTTTTGTGTGCACTTGCTCTTATGTATTGTGGTGGGGAACCCTGAAGATAGGTTGATAGAGTATGTGATAGGTAATCTTTTGACTGAAAGTGAGGAGCAACAGAGTTAAAGGATATACACTCAAGGTAGGAGTCAATGAGCCCTTAAACAGAGTGCCTTTCTTTGTTGTACTGTTGCTAGCATGTTTCCTATCCCTTTCCTGCCAGTGTAACCCAGCATATTACTTACATACTCCCTCCATTCCCGAGGAAGATTTTCTGGGTATTCAAAGTCCTATTCCAAATGCACTGCTAGTCCAGATACTCTTCGTACCTTCCTCTACCTTACATGTTTGTGATGTGCCTCCTGTTCCTTCTGTCCTCTCCACCCATGGCCCCCTTCCCATGGGGAGTTGTGGCGCTTTTGCACCAGAAAGACCAATTTTCACCCCTACTTTACTCCCGAGTCTCTTCTCTAAAAGTATTTTGTGAGCTTACTTTGCAAAAAATAGCCATTGAGCTTTCCTTCCTCTTTTTTTTTTAATCCTAGGTCTAAGGATCATTGAGATTGACACAAAGAAATACGATGTTGAAACCTTTGTTCTATTGCTTACCTAATTATCACTTCATTATGAACAGACTGGGAGCACATGTTTTATTGAGTGGGAGGATGTGCAGGAATTTCACACTCCATCCCACTTGGATCCTATGCCATCAAACTGTCAAACCTAATAGCTGGTCCCTGTCCTTGATTCAAGCACACACATGCCTAATAATTACTGATGGAACCAATTCAGTTCTTTTCCTCTATCCCTCTCCTCCAAAATGTCAATCACCTTGGTCTCTACAAAATTTCTTTAAGTCATCTGGCTCTTAATTCTGTGTATGTGCAGAAACATGAAACTAATTTCCAATTCCCTTTTTGGTTTTCTGCCTTTCAAGTCTTGTTTTCTCAGTGAAACAAAAGGGAGACTATGTCCTTCTCAGAATTCTGTGAAGTATCTGTTGGTGGCATTCCCTCATTTCTCTGTACCAAGTGATTCTTAACCCTTGGGCCATAGCCTGCTTGGCTGTATTCTTACTCTGTGCCTTCAAACTCTTGATAATACCAAACTCTAAACACGGGGCCCTGAATACTATTTCAAACTCTTTTGAATGGTCCTGTGTCTGCTGTAGAACCTACAATGCCTCCTCTATTCCTCTGTACCCTGTCAACTCTAGTAGTCAAACCTGATAGCTGTTATACATTTGTTTATTTGTAGGAGGTTCTAAGATTTGATCATTTCTCTCCATTTTACAAGGAGCCTGTGGCCTTCCTTGCACTCATTGACTACACCTTTAGCTAGCTAAGCTACCAAGCGCCCCCTCCGCTCACCGTTTCTGCATGCAAAGAATTTTAACTTGATCCCTTGGCTTTGAGCTGCTTCTCTCCTACCCTCAGTAATTTTGCCCAAGTCCCTAGAGTCTGTCCCGCCTCCGCCCCCGCGCGCGCGGTGCATGCCGGTCTTAGCCCCTCTGAAGGGAAAGGGTCCGCCATGTTCCCCGGCGGCGCTGCCGCTTGGCTCTGGTAGCCGCCGCCCCCGCCCCCAACCCCGCCCGGCCCAGCTGCCTAGCCGAGCCCCGGGCCCAGCATGGCCGCCCCGGAGCCGGCCCGGGCTGCACCGCCCCCGCCCCCTCCCCCGCCACCCCTTCCTGGGGCTGACCGCGTCGTCAAAGGTGAGAGGTGGCCGAAGCCCTGGGGGCCTGGCGTGAGAAGCTGTGTTTGAGGGCGGGCGGGAGCCCGTCCCCTCGGGAGCGGGCCCGACTGGGCGAGCGAGTGACTGGCTGCCTCCCTTGGGGAGTGGCCCCTGGGCGGTCCCCTGTTGGGCTGGGCTGAGTCGGTGGCTCCGCGATCTCCCTTTTGCGCCGGGGCTGGGGTTTGCTTTCGGGGTTTCCTAGCCCGGGGGTTGGATGCAACTGCTCGCCTCAGTGAGCCCCTTTCTCTTTTACTCGGCCTGTCAAAACAGCGTCGGTGCCGCGTTTAGCTTCCTTTCCCGCGACAGCTGTGCTCCTGGCTGGCCAGTGCTGACCGAGGGATTCGGAGACCTTAAGCCACGCGGGGCCGGGCGAGGACTAGTGAGAAATCACCTCGGTTCTGGCCCACGCCCGCTCCCCGGTGACAGCAGTCTGTCCCATCCGCGCCTGCCTAGCGCCAGCCGCAGGGGTTCGTGCTCGGCCCTCAGGTGCCACCCGGCATAGAAACAGGGGCGCCATATGGGATTGGACAAAGAGGTCGAGGCAGAATTTGGGGACCTGGGTTGTACGTGCAGAGTAAGAGAGAAAGGAGTATAAAAGGGAAAAAACAAAGACTCGTGAATAGAAAGAAATGTTAGAAAGCCAGCGACACGTTTGTCAGAGAGGTTACTTTTCTCATATAAACACACTCCCACACACTGTGGAGAAGAAAGTTAAATGTTTCTGAGCCAAGGTAGAATTTATGGATGTGCATCCACAGCACGTCAACAGATTTATTTAAAATAGAGAAATTGAGGGCTAATTAAAAGTCGTATGGTATTCTTAGTTCCTTGCGAGAATTTGATTAAAAACAATTTGAAAATTTAACCATATATTGTAGTAAGTTAAAATCGTTGTAGGATTTTTATGCTACTTTTACATTTTTTTAACAAAGATATTCGTTTTGTTATTCTTTATTCAGCTTCACAAATGTACTGGCACAATATGTGAGCACTTAGTCCACTTTTAAAATGTGACCCTGTGATTCCATTATATTTAAAAACACAACAACCTCTTTCCTTATTGTGTTTTTCTTTTTCAAGTTAAAATTTTCAGTCTGAGTCTCAAAAAACAGACACTGATTTGTGTGTAGGCATATGTGGATTTTAAAAGCTAGTGTATCCGTGAGTCAAGTATTGGAATGAACTGAATAGAGTGATATGGACAGCTTGTTCTGAGAAATCTTTAAAATGAAGAGAAAAAAAAGTTCAGGCGTTCATCCTGTCAAGAAATCTTGGAGTTTTATGAATGTGAGAACAGGAGACATCCGCTGCCTCATCATTTTACACTTGTATTTGTGTGTGGATATATTTCCATGGACACTTTTCATCAGCCTGTTAGGTAACCAGTCACATTCTTGAACAATAAATTTATGCTATCCTTATGCTTATGAATCTTATTGTTCCTTGTCATATATGTGGTAATTTTTTTTCCTGCACTATTTTAATGCATTAAAATTAAATTCCAAGCATAAGGTGGCAGATTCCTTAGAGATAAGATGCAAGTCTAGTAAGCAGTCATAGTTAAAGTTTATTGGTATGGAATAAAAGCCATTTGATTTAGGTGAATAGCAAAGGAGGTTGTTGGCCTAGAAAATAATAACTAAAATATGCTTATCAATCAATGTTTAATTTATCAGTTTTATTTATTTGTTTATTTATTTACTTATACTGGGAATCAAACTCACAGCCTAGCACTTGCCAGGCAGGTACTGTGCCACCGAGCTGTATCCTCAGCTCTTATCAGTAAAATATATAATTAAACTGTTGTATCCTCTTCACAGAGACAACTTTCATTTCATTATGGAATTTATTAGCCAGTTAGAATTTCTGATAAGGGAGCATGTGTGTTGAAACCATGTGTAACAGATTAGTTTGCGCTAGAGTCTTATCTCTAGCTTCTTATGCAGTTACTTGGAAGTCTTGTCTTTGCTACAGATCCGGAATTCCAATCTTAAATTTCATTTCCAGGACTCTTTTTTTTTTGCATTTTGCATTCAGTTTTGTACCATTTGGTGATTCTGGAAATTAATGACCACTGCACTTGTTAAGTTTAAGTTGAACTTGTGAAAAATGCAGATTTATTAAGTCCAGGGTGTGCTGTTTTATACCATTTTATAGTAATACAATGAAAACAATCATTGGTATTAAATACAAGTAGTCTTTTATTCCCTGAAACTTTTTTTTATTGTCTCTAAACTTTATGTTCTGTATCGTATTGAGAAGCCCTGTTTATGGTTACAGTTTTGTTTTGGTTTTTGTTACTGTGTTTTTTTACTTACTTCTTTTGGCAGTTTTGGGTATCAAACTCAGGGCCTCAGGCACACTTGACAGGCAGTTGAGCTGTACTTGGAGCCCTTGTTTTTTAAATAGTGCTTTTTACTACCAGTGTGTAGTCCAGATATGCCTTGAACTTGGAATCAGCTTGCCTTAGCCTCCCCAGGGCTGGAATTTACAGGCATTCACCACAATCTCCAGCTTGTTGGATAGGGTTTAATTTTATTTGTTTAGTTTACTTTTTAGACAAAGAGCCTTGCTTTGTAGTTCAGGCTGGCCTTGTACTGACTTTGTTGTCCAGGCTGACCTCTAACTCATGGCAATCTTCCTGCCTCAGTCTCCCCACTGCTGTAATTACAGCTGTACACCATCACATCCAGCTTTAAAGAGATACAGATCTTTCTGAGTTTAGTATTAAATGCCTAAAATTCACTTCTTGTGAAGTTTGAATGATTTAAGTACTGTCGTTCATTCATGTATAAATGTGACAAGCTTGTGACTAACATTGTTAGTAGCAATTACTTGTCACTGATTATGGGTGATTAGGTTCCTGGTTAAATTTGGTTCTGAGCCTAGTCTAGTTGCTGGCGCAGATCAAATTCTTTCTTTTTTAAAATTGAAAAGGGTTTGTGCTAATATTGTGCTAAAATCGAAAAGTTCATTGAAAAGAAGGGTTTGTGCTAATATTGTTTGGACAATTAAATGCCTGTATCTTGTACTTTTAGTGACTAATTTAAAGATAACAACATGCATTGTATTAACCGTTGTTGCTCTCCTATTATCTTGTTTTGAACTTTTTTCTCTTTAAAATTAAAAAAATTTAAAAATGAAATTGACAATAGCACAAATGAATTGGGGGAAATAGTATAAGCCCTTTTAATTATATTCTGTTAAGCATTTTTGTTCTTTAGCTAAGTTACAAATAAGAAATAGAAATAAACTAGGAAACAACACATAGCTGTATAAACATGTTTGCTTTACTGCCCATCAGCAAAACTGGTTTGTAACTAAAACACAAAACGAATTTCAATATAGTTTTCTCCTCTCCCCAAAATTTACTTGACATGAATTGTTCAAATACTTACATATTTCCCAAGATACAATAAAAATGTACATTTCCCATGTACTTTAGGTCCCAGATTTGTAAAGTTGTGTTGTCCTTGAAATTACCAATTCTGTTAGTATAATACAAAAATTCACCTTTGTCGTTTAGAGAGCATTGTCTAAATTGTGTATATGTTCATTTAGTAACTCCAATGTGACAATTTTATTTTACATTCAACATTTCCCCTTTATTGCTTAGAGTTTTTTGTTCGTTTGTTTTAGCTATAAATTACCACACTTTCAGACTGGACCAAATTCGTGAAGTATTTATGTTTTGTTTTAGGCTGAATATATTTCTAATGGGCAGCATTAGGAGTTTTTAGGCTCTGTTTTCACCTGTCTTCTAAATCTGAGGTCATTTGGCCACACTTTTTCAGTATTTTAGCTTTATTAGGACTAATTAATTTTCTTGTGTATTTGCAGATGACCCACAAGCTGCTTCAGTGTTTACCAGTTGTATTTCACATTTTAGAACAGTTTGAACACTTAAGTTTGGTGCATAAAATCTATTCTGTAGACTTATCTGTGTAAAAAGATAACTCTTAAAAAAAAGGTTTTTCTTTTTCTTCCCCCCCTCATTAAACTGTTAAATGTATTAAATCTTCAGTACCCGTGTCCAAGAGAAAGCAGAGGAACAGAGAATGTAATGTGTGTGTGTATGAGAGAGAGAAAGAGAGAGACACACACACACACACACACACACACATACATACACACACACACTATGGTAATAAATTATCTTAGAAGGAACATGCCAAATAGGAAATACAGATGCTCAGTAGAGAGGCAAAAGCCTCAAGTTCCAGAGCTATTGAATGAATAGCCAAGAACTGTAAGTAAAAGTTTGGTCAAGAGAACCTTGGTTTATTAAATAAAGTATTTTTTAGAGCCAATCATACGACTTCATTCCACCATATAAAGAGATGAAATAAAGTGATGTTAATTGAAAATCCTTGTAAGGTATGTAAAATATTCTGTATCAAACAACTCAAATAGCAACTGTTTATTAAATTTCTGCTGTATGCTTTAAAATGGTAGAGAGCCAACCAAAGTAAGAAAAGGTAAAAAGCAGCCCTGATCTTTGGGGAAATAAATACTTGTAAAAAGTTACTTTATTTCATACGAACAAGCATGATTAATACTCTTCAGTAGAGTGGCATAGTCAGAAAGTGTTCTGAGTTTGAAGGGAGATAGTAATGACTGGAGTGGAATGGTCTAGGAAGGGTTTTATATAGGAGGAAAGAGACCTTTTAGGATAGGTAGAGTTGAAATATGCAGAAGGTGGTAACATTTACTTGTTTAACAAGGCATTGTGCTTGACATTGAAGGTGCAGAATTTAAAAAGATGTTAAGAAAGATTTTTTTGGCGTGCTGGCAATCTAGTGGGGGAGACATTATAAATAAATAATATGAGGAATTGGAAACAAGTTCTATTAGAATGATAATCAGAAGAAATTGACTATCTTAACTTGGAAAAAAAGCATCACAGAGAGGGTAATGTTTTGAGGTAGTTATTGAAGAATGAGTCTGATTTCTCTAGACAACGTAGGAGTAGAATAGAGAAAACAGAAGCCAAAAGGCATAGAGTTGTATATGGCAATAAATGTAAAATGTTTGGCAAGGAGTGGCAGATGAAGTTGGAAAGGATCTTTTGTATATCAAGTCAAGAAGCTGAAATTTAAGCTAGTAAAGCAGGGAAAGCCTTTGGATGATTAAGGGCACAAGCTCTGGAGTTAAACTACCTGAATTTGAATCCTAGTTCAAACGCTAGGATTCTCACAATGAACAAGATACTTAACATTTACAAGCCTTACTTTTCTCATCTATAGAGTTAGTAAAATCTTCCTCTGAGGATTTTGGGAGGTTAATGGAGATAGTGTGTGTGGTGTAATTAGTGGTAAGTATTGCATACGATAGTCTTCGCTGTTATTATTGACAGTTTTAAAGTCAAATAGTGGGGCTAGGGATTTAGCTCAGCGCCGTAAGTGCCTGCCTTGCAAGGGCATGGTCATGAGTTTGATCCCCAGTACCGATAAAAAAAAAATAAAATCAAATAGTGACCCCCATCTTGGTTTTTGAATGATAATTCTAGTGGTCTTGTGTGAAACAAGTAATGAAAAGGAGCAGAGGCTTAAAATAGATTATCTGTAGTTGAAGTGAGAGATGACTTAAAGCATGAATTAGCAGAAAGAGAGAACCCAGATTTGATACAGTAGACATATTGGCTATAAGATTGGATATAGGAACAAAACAGATGAGCAACAGTTTTTAGAGTTAATCAGACTGATTTTGCTTTGGGGATTGATTAAATTGGGCAATTGTAGCTGCAGGCAAAGATTGGAATGACACAGTCATTGGAATAACTGAAATGGCCATTGAGAAGAGACCATGAAAATAAGAGTCAGAATTTTCTTTTTATTTTTCACTTATTAAGAAGCTCTGCTGGGGCCAGGGATTTAGCTCAAGCGCCTGCCTGGCAAGTATGAGGTCATGAGTTCAATCCCCAGTCCCTCCTCCTCCCAAAAAAAGCTACTGCTGGGCTTGATGGCATTCACTTGCCACCTTAGCTCCTTAGCTGCTTAGGCTAAGGCAGAAAGATCACTGGTTCAAGGCCAGCCTGGACAATTTAGGTCCTGTTTCAGAATTTAAAAAGGGGTGGTAGTGAGGTGAGTTAACTCAGTGATAGAGCACCCCGGGTTCCACCCCAGTATGAGACCTAAAATTTTTTGTATAGGTTAATATAGTTGTGCTTTAATTAAGGAGGAAGAATAGTAGGGATTAGATTTTTCTAGTAAATAATTTGAACTACAATTATAACAATGAACATGTCAGGAATTGACAGAATTTGAAGAATCAAAAGGACTCGGGAGTTGGAAAAGCAGTAATAACAGAACTCTTTAAGTCTCAGAGACATACAATAGTGATAACCACAACAACAACAACAAAAAACCAAAAAAATCAATATTGAGGGAAAGATTTTAAAGAACCATCAAAAATTAAAAGGGACCAGTGGATACCTTGAAATTTTGAAGACACTGCTGTTGAATTTATTGAACTTTTTTGAGGGCATGTGACCAATCCTTGCTTATCTCAGTTAGGCTGATGAAAAGCCTTTTGCTGACCTCTTTAGTCAAAACATAATTGTCATTATGTTGATAAAAAGACAGATGGTATCAGAGCAGCCCTTAGATTGTAGTTTCAATCATGGATATTTTCCTTACTAAACACTTTGGGAAGCTATATAACATCCCTGAATCTGTTAGGTTATTTTTGAGATGTAGATAAAACCTGTCTGACCATACTCATAGAATGTGTCTGAAAATTATGTCAAATTATGTATGTCAAAGTAGTTTGCAAACTGTAAATAAAGCCCTATAAATGTAGTATCATTGCTACATAAAGCATTGTCAAGATATAGGAGTATTTTGGAAACTATCAATTTAGCAAATGTCTATTAGTATCTTTGTTCTAGATTCCCAGATATGTATAGATGATGCCTCAGGGTGCTCATAAACTGTTAGGAGAGATAGGTATTTATAGTGTAATTGGTAAATGTGCACCATGTGCTGTTCTTTTGGACCACAAAGTAGGGGGCACTATTAATATAGGCTGGAAAGATCAGGAAAAGTTTTCAAGAATTGGAATGCTGAAATGAAGTAAAAGTTAGACAAAACATGGAACAAGTGCTCCTCCCCATGTGGGCATGCAAAGTACAGAAATTGAAAGAAATTATACAGTTAAAAAAATGAAAGGTGTTGTCTACAGCATAGGATGTGTCTGGAATGTCAAGTAGTGGTAGAGAATTAGGGTAGAAATGTAGATAGGGTGTCAGATCATGAGAGGTCTCATGTTATGTTAAAGAATTTGGATTTTATGTAGTGAAGCCAGTCTTGAAACAAGATGGTTGAGATTTGAATCTGTAAAAGGTTACTCTGTATTATGGAATGGAACAAAAATCAAAGTGATCATAGTATTTATAGGGTAATGTGGAAGTTTATTCAGAGTCCTGGAGACCAAAGTGACAAAAACAAGCCGGAGAATTATTTAGGACCTATTGATCCCCAATATTCAGCACCCCCAATTTTGTAAGCTATCTAACAATTTGGGTTTAGCCTCGCAGGTAGTGTAGAAGGACAAAAGGAAAAGACAATTCAGAATGTTGTTGTAAAAATGGGTGGATTGTGGAGTTGCTTCAAAATTGTAAATAGTGGGGCATGGTGGCACATGCCTATAATGCCAGCATTTGGAAAGCTGAGATAGGATTGTGCCAAATTTGAGGCCAGCATGAGCTACTTAGTGAGTTCAAGGCCAGCCTGAACTATATTATAAGGCCCTGTCTCAATGAAAAACAAAATTGTAAAGAAATAGTAAAGGTATCTAAAAAGGAGTTGATAAAAAGGGACTCTATAGTTTCTTGGTACAATCAAAAAACAGAAGAACACAGCATTTGGTAAGACTGCAGTTCAGTACTTCAGAGGGGAATGAGTAAGTATGAAGAAAAGTTCAGGCTTCTCAGTTTTTAAGTTTTAGATAAGTTATCCACAAGGGTGTTGCCTATGGCAAAACCTGTCCTGCAAAAGGCTTGTAGGGCAGGAAACTAAGTTTAGGGTAAGTGTGAGAGAGAAATAGAAGTTGAATAGATAGATGACAGAGACAAGAGTAAATACTAGAAGGTGTAAACTTCAAAGGAAAAGGCATTCTGTTTTCTCAGTGGCATGATGTTGGAAATTGGTGATGGAGGGCTAAAAGAAGGCTTAGTAGTAGAAAATAAACAGCACCTGAATTTAAAAAAGTATTTGACAATACCAGGCCCAGTGGCAAATGTCTGTAATCCCAGCATCCTAAGAGGCTGAGGCAGAAGGATTGCAAGTTCAACCCCAACTGGTGCAGTTTAGGGACTTAGTAAGACTCTGTCTCAAAAAAAAAAAAAGGGAAACATGTAGTTCAGTGCAAGGACCTTAGATTTAAACCACAGTACCACAGAAATGTATGTGTGAGAGTAGTATTGTTCTTCAGGAGAACTAACATTTAATTAAGCTATGGAAGTGAAGACAGCATTCTCCGAAGAGCTTTACATAGTTTAGGGGAGAAGTGTGGTTTTAGTTTTTTCTTTCTTTTTTTTCTTAATCTTCTGATAGGAATTCTGGAGGCCTCAGTGAAAATGTTTGGAAGGGAGAACAGTGAGAAAATGGTATGAGGAAAAAAGGAATATAGAAAAAAATTCAGAAGTATGTATACATATATTGACTATTTAGGACAGTGGCTAAAGATGGTAACAACGTGAAACATTATAGAATACCTGATCTCAGGAACCTGAATGGCACTTCGGAGTGAAGTTGATAATTTGGCACAGGTTGCACCACACTGGAGTTGCAGGACTGTTAGGGCTGAGTGTGCAGCCTTTGCTTAGAATTGAGGAACACAGTTAATTCCCAGAATTTTATGGTAGAGACAGTTTTCTGCATCTCCCCTGTTCCTGACCAAACTGTATCATTGCTAGTTTTCTATCTTCCTAAATTAATTATTTTTGGGTCTTGTTTTTAATCACTGTACATTAAATACAAGTGAGAATACATTCTGCATTACCTTATTGATTACTATATAGATATGGCTTTCTTGCCAAAATTTGGATTACAGGAAAATTTTCAACGTAACAGATTGGTCAAAATTAATTTTACCTAATCAGAATTTTTAGTGTTGGTAACTTGGTGACTTGAGTTGATTATTTATTGTGTTGGGGATAAAACCTAAAGTCTTTCCATAGAGTTACATTTCCAGCTCTTTTCCTATTTAAGTCTCATTAAATTGTCCAGAGGGCTCAAATTTGTGATCCTACTACCTCAGCCTCCCGGAGTACTGGGATTACAAGTGCACATCACCATGTCTAGTTTTGTGGTTGTTCAAGCTAATCCTCTATTGTTTACTCATTCCAGTTGTTGACCATTTACATTAAATTCACTTACATCAATGTTCAGAGTTTTCATAGATAGAGAAGAGTAGGAAAAATATTCTGAAAGTTAATTTGCAAAAAATTCATATAGAGGGCCAGGGATTTAGCTCAACCGCGTAAGTGCCTGCCTGGCAAGTGCGAGGTTGTGAGTTCAATCCCTGGTACCAAAAAAAAAAAAAAAAAAAGTAACAGTTTAGAGCTCTATGTGGTGGCACACACGAGAGGCTGAGGCAGGTGAGTCCTTGCAAGTTTGAGACCAGCCTACTCTACAAAATGAGCCCAAGGCCAACCTGAACTGCATAGTGAGACCCTGTCTCAAAAAGATGAAAAAAAAAATCAAATAAGAGCCAGGTGCTTTGGCACTTACCTGTACCCTAGCTACTTGGGAAACTGAGATAAGATGATAGTAAATTAGAGGCTAATCTGGGCAATTTACTAAGATTCTGTCTCCAAAAAAAGGACTGGAATGTAACACATGGGTAGAGATTTTGCCTGCCATGTGCCAAACCTTGAACTCAAAGCCAGTTAACACTGCCGTGTATGTTTGCCTGTGTACCTGTATGTACGTATTCATTTATATGAAAAACCCTGGAAGTAGCAAAAAAATTTTTTGTTTGTAGGATCCCCTCCCCATACCTCCACCCTTTGGAGACCGGGTCTTGTTGTTTCATCCAAGACCTAAACTTGCTGTATAACTTATACTGGCCTGGAAATCACAATCCTCCTGCTTCAGCCTCCCAAGTGCTGGGATTACAGATGTACACTATCACACCTGATTGGAAAAAAAACCTTTTAAATCCCTAAAACCAGATGGAAATACTTTAAAGCATTTTAGCAGTTAACAGACAAACTAGTGGTTGAAAATATTGTTTTGATGAAAAATATTTTTATCTTTTATTGAACAATTTACTTTAGTCCAAATTCTGTTTCATTTTTCTTCTGTTTTGCCAGATTATCTACTGCAGCTCCTTTACCAGGCAGTCAAACAACATTATATATGTTTGTTTTTCTAAAACTTTCTTATTCATTGTTATATTAAAATATAACCTTGGGGCTGGGGATTTAGCTCAGCGGCATAAGCACCTGCCTTGCAAGCACATGGTCATTAGTTTGATGCCTAGTACTGATTAAAAAAAAAAATACATATATATATATATATATACCCTTAGGTGTGGTGCATGCCTATAATTGCACACTTGGGAGGCTGAGGCAGGAGGATCACTGCGAGTTCAAGCCCATCCTGGGCTACAAAGTGAGTTTAAGGCCAGCCAGAACTGCATAGCTCCCCCCCCCCCCCCCCCCGCAAACAAAGATATGTAAGCTGGTTCTGAAAACAATGGCTGGGGATTTAGCTCAGCGGCATAAGCACCTAAGCACCTGCCTGACAAATGTGGGGTCGTGAGTTCAATTCCTGGTACAAAAAAAAAAGAAAAAGAGAAAAAGTAGTTGCTCAAAGATATGGATAGGAAAGCAAAAATATTCTTTGGGGGGGTAGAAAAGTGTGGGTCTGTATATAACTAATCCACAGATATGGAAGTAGTTTATAGTTCTTTTTTTCAGGTGGACAGTGACATTTCTGCTCTTGGTTAAAGAAGTGGCAACTCCTCAGTGTGGCTTGCTGTGTATTATATGAAAAGATACAGTATTAGTTGTGTCTGACTGAGTGAGGGGAAGAGAAATAGTGCCCCAGTGGATTTTTAGGGCATTCTGAATTTTGAGCAGAATTCAGCAATTAGTAAAATTACATTGTTGATTGTTAGGAAGTTTGAGTGATCTAAAATACAGCATCTTAAAAATCAAACAGTATCATTTACTGAATGGAATGGTAAAATTTTTTTTCTTGGCTTAGTGAGAAAAATATGAACTTACCTTGATCTGAAAAATCTTTAACTGTTTTCTGTTTTTCTTTTTTTGGTACCGGGAATTCAACTCACGACCCTGTGCTTGCCAGGAAGGCATTTATGCCACTGAGTTAAATCCCCAACTAACTTTTTCATTTTTATATCTCCAAAGTAACTCTTGATTCATTTGGTAAGCAATTCATTCAAGTATGTAATTTTTAAATGGTTGTTTTACTGATGGAACCAATTTTGTTACAGCATATACAATGGTTTATTTAATCTGTAGTGATACACATCCCTAAAAGATTATATTCAAGTTGACTAGAAAACATTTTTCATTTTTCTTTTTATTAAGAACATGGTAGGTTCCCTCATATTTAAGATTTGTTTCTATTCTGGCTTACATTAACATATCAATAGTCAATTATTTTGTGTTATAAAAATATTACAGCTGTCCCTTTCCCTCCAACTCATCGATTGACATCTGAAGAAGTATTTGATATGGATGGGATACCCAGGGTTGATGTTCTGAAGAATCACCTAGTAAAAGAAGGTCGGGTTGATGAAGAAATTGCACTTAGAATTATCAATGAGGGTGCTGCCATTCTTCGGAGAGAGAAAACCATGATAGAAGTAGAAGCTCCAATTACAGGTAAACTATGTTTGTTTTAGATATTGTTTCTGTTGCACCACTATTGAGTTGCCTCAATGCAAAGCTGTTTTTTTTTTAATTATGTCATATACTAAATTAGTATTATATGAACAATATCTTGATTTGCAAATTATTTTCTGTATGTTTTTTGCCTGTTTTCAGTGAATAAACAAGTTACCTGAGTACAGAAATTAGTCTGTTACATATTTGAAGGTTTCATCAGTTGTACTGGCCATACTTCAGCTTGACTTAACACTTACTTTCCTTTCATTTATTAGAGACAAATACCTTGATGTCATATCAGATACTGAAAGTGATCATTTAGAGATTAACAAAGTATTGAGTTAGAATGGAGATTTTAGTGCCACTGTTACAGTTTTGTCATGTTTTAAATACATCCTGACTTCTAAATTTAGGTAAAAAAATTTGTCACTAGCTAGGTGTGGTAGTCTGTAGTCCAACCACTTGGGAGACTAAGGCAAGAGGAAGTTATGAGTTCAAGGCCAGCTTGGACTACATAGTGAGTTGAAGGCCAGCCTGAACTACATAGAGACCCTGTCTCAAAAAACCAAAAAAGTTTGAAATAAAAGTTTATCACTGACCTCAAATTTTATTTTATCTGTTATATTTTATTCTAGGTCTTAGGCACATAAATGCTTGGTTGCACATCGTCCTTATTATGACTCTTCAGAGACCACTTCCTTCCCAGTCATTACTTGTTAGCATTCACTGTCTCTTGTGTAACAGAAATTAGAATTAAAGTATTATTTGTTATTTTGGAAGGTTTTTTTCATATCTAATAATCTTCTTGTTTCAGTGTGTGGTGACATCCATGGCCAATTTTTTGATCTGATGAAACTTTTTGAAGTAGGAGGATCACCTGCTAATACACGATACCTTTTTCTTGGTGATTATGTGGACAGAGGTTATTTTAGTATAGAGGTAATAATCATATACTGTCATTTGATTTGTTCTTTTAAGTATTAAGTAGATGATACCTATTACTTCCTAGTATAACAAGTCTCTAAAACTACCTGTATTTGGTTCTTTTCAGTACCCCTGCATATTCTGAATTTATAGGTATTCTTTTTTCAGACCATTTAATTTCTTTCATATTAATCTGTATAATTATAATTGCCCTTTTCCTATTGGAAATTATGAACAAACTGATTAGGCTTTATTGTACTGTTACGGTTTTAAGAAGATAAGTTGTAGCTGGATGTGGTGGCATATACCTGTAATGCCAGCACTTGGGAGACTGAGGCAGGAGAATCATCATAAGTTTGAGGCTAACCTGGGCTACATAGTGAGTTTAGGTTCAGCCTGGACTACACAGTGAGACCTTGTCTCAAAAATAATAAAATGGAAGATATGTTGTTTATTTGTATATTTATCTTTCTTGTCCCTAAAGGCATTAAATCATGTGAAAAAGTTTAAATTCTGATTATTTAAAGCATATTATGAGTCTTTTATTGTTTAATTAAGACCCAGCTATACCATGTAGAACCTTTGTGTGTTCTAACTATATCCTGTAGAATTTTTGTGTATTCTGAAATTATTTTAAACAGGTTAGGAGTCATTAAAATGACCTGTTGGGGCCAGGGATTTAGCTTACTGGCATAAGCGCCTCCCTGGCAAGTACAAGGTCATGAGTTTGATCCGTGGTACCCCCCCCAAAAAACCAGACAGAAAAGTGACCTGTTGATCATCATTTATCAAAATGCTTATTTTGTTCCTTTTTTCCCCTAATGCATAAATACAGAAGGCATCTTTCTTTTTTTGAAATGAAAGCAGAGCCATATTATAACATTATTCTGTTACTTGCTTTCTTCATGCATCCTTATACTGTGAATGTCTTTCCAAATTAGCAAATACAAATCTACACATTTATCTTAAAAGCTTCATTGTCTTTCATTGAATAAACAAGTCACAGTTTCCTGTTAGGAGACCTTTAAGATATTCCCATGTTTTTTGACATTATAAATGATGCCTCATTGAACTGTTTGATTAATTCATCTCTGTGTATTCTATAGAGTAGATTCTAAAAGAAAACTGCTGGGTCAAAGCTATAGTGATAGATACTTTTGTTATGTATTTAATGTGTTCCTGGCATGTTCTAAGCACTTAACAGATAGTAATTTAATCCTCACAACATTGTTATGAGGTAAGTACTATTGTCTTGTCCATTTATAGATAAGGAATTTGAGGCTTGGAAAGGCTTAAGTAACTTACCCAAAGTCATATTGTTAGTAAATGGCACAGTAAGTAAGGGAGTTTGACTCTTAAGTCTGTGCTGTTAATAATCTTTCCTAATAGATACTAAAGCTTTTAGGAGGCTGGGAGTATAGCTCAGTGGCCTAAGCGCCTACCTGGCAAGCACAAGGTCATGAGTTCAATTCCCAGTACCCTCCACCCCCCCTCCAAAAGCTTTATATGATGAATTTTTATTTTAGCATTTTCAGCATACTTTCCTTTTTTCCCTTTTCCTGCCAGTGTGGAATGGAGTTTTGGACTCCGTCCCTCCTGCTTCTCTTACAAATTTTTTTATTGTGAATTTTCTTCCTCCCATTTGGTTTTATTGCCAACACTTTAACTTTCTCTGAATTACTTCAGGGCTTCAAGAAAATTAGAAAATGGCTCTATCTAACAAAAAGTTTTGGGGAGTTTGGTTAAAAAAATTTTTTTAGGAGCCTTAGTTGGTACCTAAGCATGTTTAGTACATACATACTTGTATAAGATTGTTTCGTAACTGCATTTAATTATAAAAGGAAAATAACAGACTCAAAAGCAGTAAGTTCATGTTGAGTCCATTAACTATTTCCCTGGTTTTACTGCTTTTTTCCTTGTGAATAAAATGAAAATGTGAATAATTATACATTTCAACATACCTTAAACTTTTAAAAACACAGTTTTTCTTTATGTACATGATTAAACCATGTTTCTTTACATACAAAGTAGTCCTTCTTTTTTTTTTTAAACTAAATAAGTAAACTTCAGTCTTTTTCTTATGATACATCTATTTGGAGAAATGCTTGTTCTGTACTATGTGGGTTTTTTTTTTTTTTTGTCTTTTTAAGACAGAGTCTCACTATGAAGTTCAGAATGGCCTTAAGCTCACTTTGTAGCCCAGGCTGGTCTCAAACTTGTAATGATACACCTGCCTCAGCCTTCTGAGTACTGGGATTATAGGAGTATGCCACCACACCTAGCTTGTACTATTTGTTTTAATATTCTTTTTATTATAAAGTTGCATTTTCTTTGAATTAGGTTAGATCGTAAGCTCTTTCCTTATGTAAGGCAACATTTATGATCAACAAAACAAACATAAAACTTGGCCCTTCCCTTTGTTAAGCAACATGTCATAATATTTAAGTTGTTTTTCTTTTTTTGGTACTGGGTATCAAACTTAAGACCTCACACTTGGTAGGCAGGTGCTGTACCACTGAGCTATATCCCGAGCCCCTGCTTAAGATTAAGAGATCAGAATCCTCTTATTATTTAAGACTTTTGTGATTTTTGGACAAGTTACTTAAGCATGTTGCTTCAGTTTCTTATTTGTAAAATAGAGATGATAATAATAAATACTCCATAGTGTTGTTTGAAGAGGGTTAATTATATAGTGCTTGACCCCTTGTAAGTACTCTGAATGTTAGCTGCTATTATTTTTGACATTATTATTGTATATACTAATGGACCTAAGAAGGAAGCCATTAATTATTTTTGTATTGAATAATCTGTAAATCTAATAAATTATTTGACTCATTGATTCAACAAATATTTATTGCTCTTCTCTTTGCTGTGTACTTTTCTAGGCATGGAGAATCAGAAGGAGTAAGATAACAGTCTGTGATTTCATGGATCTTGTATTTTAGTAAGCAACAAAGAGTAATAGACATAAAGGGTAATAAAGTTAAAGGAAAAGGAGTAAAGGTCAGACAAATTAGTTGAACAGAAATACAAGATAAATTCACTGGAAACATTTTCTTTTGCAGTGTGTCTTATATTTATGGGTCTTGAAGATTCTATACCCAAGCACATTATTTCTTCTGAGAGGCAATCATGAATGCAGACATCTTACTGAATATTTTACCTTTAAGCAGGAATGTGAGTACTTTCATGAGAAATATTTTCACTTTCTCATTTCTGTTTTGTGGGCTGATGTAGGTAAAAGTTACGAAGACTGTACAGTGTAGTATGTAATAACAAATTGTCCACTTATATAAATATTTGAGGAAGATTATCAAGCACTGTCTAGGTTTTAATGGTATTTAATTTAAAAATGTTCCTCTTAATATGTCCTATTAAATTGAACTTTTACAAATATAGGAATAGCTTAGTGTTTTATATTTTAAAATTTGTAATGTTTTAGGGTTGTATGTAGTTTTAATGTTAAAATTATAGACCCTCAAAACATTGTTGCCTTTTAGATTTTTGTCCCCCAATCTTGAGATCATTGCAAATCAGTTCATGAATTGGAATTCTCTCTTTTTTTTTTCTTTTGAGACAAACTCTTGCTAAGTAGTGCAGTCTGGCCTTGGTCTTAGTAATCCAAGCTAGGCTCAAACTCAGGGCAGTCTTATTTCTTAAGTCTCTTGAATGCTGGAATTACAGATGTATGTACCCTGCCAAGGAAAATTAAATTTTTTTTCTCAAGTTACCAAGTGTGTCATTTAGTCAAGCTTTGTCTTTCTTAATTAAAAAAAATTGTTTCTCTGTAAGAAGGAGTCCATTCTAGTTGGTGTAACTGAAGAAATGTCAAAAGTTACCTAGTAATCAGGTAGGAGATTAGGGCATGGCTGGCTGGCTGGGGGACAGGATCCAACCTGTCAATCACAAAGATCTGTACAGGAGGCTAAAAACAAGATGTAACCATGTAACCTGATCTGGAATGGATGTGGCCTGTCAGTCACAGCCAGGATGCATGGGCAAAACAACTTCCAATAGACAGAGTCTTACAGTGGTAAATGGTCTGTCATAGAGTTTCCATCATACTCTGAATATCAACTTGGTCGTATCATATGACAGTCCTTTTGTTATCAGGTAGCTTGTTTCTAAAAAGTGGCTTGCACACATCCTATATTGCTTGCCTCTCCTTCTGGAGTTGCATTCCATGTTCTCACCTCAAACAAAGAATTGAATGAAATGAACAAAAAAACAGTGGCAGAGTTTATTTGAGAAAGTAAAAGAAGAATGGGAGAGAAACTGGCTCTGTAGAGTGAACTTGACCGAGTAAATAGAAAAAGAGGGTGAGAGCAAGATAAAAGTACACATTGGATCTGGGAAACACAGTGCCAGGGTATCATAGAAAGTTATTGTAGCGCGAAATTCTTCATCTACACTGCTTATGTCTTTTCAAATGGTTACAGCAATTATAATCTCTGAGTCACTGTATGTCACAATCAATATTTGGTATTTTTTCACATCTTAAACTTGTGCTTGTTAAATTAATATTCATGACTGTATTAAGCGATAAAGTTCTAAAATAGGAATTAGCTTATCCCTTAGTATCTGTGGAGATTTGTTCCAGGACTTACTGTAGCTACTAAAATCCACTTATGCTCAAGTACCTTAGAAAAAGTGCTATTGCATTTGCATATATGTATATCCTTCCTTGTACTGTAAATCATCTCTAAATTATAATACCTAATACAATGTAAATGCCATCTAAATAGTTGTTATACTGTATTTTTTAGGGCAGCGATCCTCAACTTTTTTGGCACTGGGGACTTCTTTGGGGGGAAGAGGGGAGATGGTTTCTGGATTAGATTCTGATGTACTGGAAAACAAGTCTGTAAATACAGGTTAGATATTCTGGCTACTGTATATATGGATAGATTTTTGATATTTGAATATTTTAATACTGATTTATTTTTATTTTATAGAGTATAAAACAGAATATAGCCAATCAAAACAAACCAGTGTGAGAAATACAGGACTTCAAAACATTATGAAATCAACAATAATTATCATAATACCTTTTGATGTCTTCAAAACCATTGCAGATAACTTTGGACATAGTAAAAATCAAACAGAACCAAACAGAATCGAAACAACAAATACAAAACAATGAATGCAACAAAGGATTTCAAAACAAGCCAATAGTAAATCCAAAATTGCTACCATAATATATGTTGCCATCCTTGAAATAGCTTCTCTTGCCATCAGATTTAACATAAACAAAACAAAAGAGAATAAAACCTAACCCAGCAAAACAATAGAAGCAATATAGGACCTCAAAACAAGACCATACAGAATCAACAAAGGCAACAACCCTCAGAAAGAGCTCCTCCCCTAGATGCCACACTATACTGATATCCTCTAAACCTATGATCAGACTCCTAGCCCTAGACCTGTGATGTTAGTGAAACACCAAAGCACCACAGGCATCCTATTGCATTTCACCTCGATAGCTATCATCACAGCCTGTGTTTCTCCAGGTAAACCAGTCGCTTATATGCAGTGTGGAAGGAGGGGATTGGTACTTCTTGTTTGTCAGCCCATTCCGGAAGGGGCTGGGGTCTACTTCTAGTCCACCAGTGACCTGCGCATGGCACTGGTTCCCAGATTGGCCTTGTTTGCTGGTGCAGCATTATTTTCTCTCCCCCCAGTCTGCAAATGACACTGACTCATGGGGAGAGATTTGGTGTCTTGAATATTAGAATATTAACCAACAATGTAAAATCCAAACTTTAGGGAGTGATGAAAAGAAAAAGAAGTCTATACATGTTTAATACAGAGGCAAGTCTGTACATGTTTAGTACAGAGGCAAGTTTATTTTTTTCGTGCGTGGTACTGACGATTGAACTCAGCTTTAACATACTGAGCTGCATACGTGGCCAACCCTTTTTTTATTTTTAAATTTTGAGACAGGTTCTCACTAAGTTGCTAAGCTATCCATCATGGACTCAAACTTGTGATCCTCCTGCCTCAGCCTCTCAGAGTGCTAGGATTACAGGCCTTGCTCCCAGTATAGTTTTGACCTGAGATTGGCTAAATCTATAGAAGCAGAATACACAGATATAGAGGGCTAAGTGTAATTTCAGAATTACTTTATTCTGAGAATTTCAGAATAAAGGTCATATTAGTAAAAGAAGAAAAAAGAGAATGGATAATGGCAGAGAAAAAATACTCATAATAACCTCAAGGATGAGGCCCATAACCTAAATGAATAAACCTAAACACATAAGATAAAACATGTGGAAAGTACATGCTTGACCTGAAAATCATCAGATAAAAATGTTACTAAATCACAGTGCTGCAAAAACAGATGTATCAATAAACTCAGTTTAAAAACTCTGGTTGCTGTATATATAGATAGATTTATTTTATTTTATTCATTTATTTATTTTGGTCATTTGGAGACCAAATGCAGCTCAGGCTGGCCTTGCATTTGCAGCAATCCTCCTGTCTCAGCCTCCTGAGTACTGGGATTACAGATTTGCTCCACCATGCCTGGTTTGGAGATAGATTTTTAATATTTGAATATTATAATAAACATTCTGGGCTACTCCCTTGCATATCATACTTATGTTCATGTTTCCCCACATATAGACACACTGCCAAACAGAGACACTAGGGCCTCCCAAAACTATGGCTCTTATCTGACACCCTATGGATGATTTGTGTACCACCTGGAGGCCTTCAATAAGCAAAAATGAGAGCTAAGCTTTTTTTTTCTTAGATAATTATCACATACCCTTCTCCCATTCTTGCCACACAAAGTATCCAATTTGATATAATGGAGCTGGGTGTGGTAGCACACACCTGTAATCCAAGCCCTTGAGAGTGAGTCAGGAGGATTGCTGTGAGTTTGAGGCCAGCCTGGGCTGCAAAGTGGGTTCAAGGTCAGCCTGAACTGCATAGTGAGACCCTGTCTCAAAAACAAAACAAAAAACCAAATAAAGATATAAAGGAACAAAGGAATGTGTATATCGCCCTAAAATTAATTGATTATTTAATTTGGTGGAGCTTCTATGTTGATTTCCTGCCTCACTACCCATTTAAAATACTAATTTTAGACATTAAGAGCCTGCTAGCTTCTCCAGCATATATTTTCTTTTTTAAATGTATGGGCTTTGTTTTTATTGTGATGATGTAGTGGTCTTGCCTATAATACTAATAGTCATCGTCTCTCAGAATAAAATGAAAATTTTAAAACTATTTTAGCCTTTAGTTCTAATTTTGCTTTATTGGCCTGCAAAGGTGAAAGGTTGAACTATCTTCAGAGATCCGACTTACTTATTTTTAGTAATATTTAATGACTATGTCCTATGTGCTGTGTATCCTACATAAATTTAGAGAAAGCAAATATCATTCATAAAATAGGTATTTTAATTGATTCTTATAAATTAGAGGCTTGCCTTTTAAAAACACATATACAATAAAATTTACTCTTAGGAATTCTTGACAAATGTGTAGTTTTCACCCATCATTATAGTCATGATACAGGAAAGTTTCATTGTCATAAATTCCTTGTTCCTTTTTATAGTTACCACTTTACCCACTCTAAACTCCTGACCACCACTTATGTGTTTACTGTCTCCATAGTTTTTTGGCTTTGGTCTTAATTTACCACATTTACATTTTATAATTGAAATTGTACTATCCAAATTTGTAAACTTATTATACAAACTTGTAAACTATACGGGAGTGAGGAAAAAAATCTGATATTAGTATCTGTGCTTAAAAATGATCAATGATTCATTTTTAAATGTTCCATTTTTTTCTTTTCATAGGTAAAATTAAATATTCAGAAAGAGTCTATGAAGCTTGTATGGAAGCTTTTGATAGCTTGCCCCTTGCTGCACTTTTAAACCAACAGTTTCTTTGTGTTCATGGTGGACTTTCACCAGAAATACACACACTGGATGATATTAGGAGAGTGAGTAGAAGCTTCAAATTTCTCTACACTGTCAAGAATACATAATGGTAAAAATTAATGTACTGATAATTTAAGGAAGTTACCTTCTAATCATTCAGAACTATGTAGTATGGTCTGTATTCAAACTTGGTACCATTTTCCTATTTATCTTGTATCCTCACTTTTTGATAATTTTTTTCTGTTCCTTGTTTATTTCTTTTCTTTCACAGTTAGATAGATTCAAAGAACCACCTGCATTTGGACCAATGTGTGACTTGCTGTGGTCCGATCCGTCTGAAGATTTTGGAAATGAAAAATCACAAGAACATTTTAGTCACAATACAGTACGAGGATGTTCCTATTTTTATAAGTAAGGAAAAATATCCAAGATTAATCATATTTTTAGTATTTAAAATAGCATATGCTTCATATAAAAAACATTTTACTCTTTCCCTACAGCTATCCAGCAGTGTGTGAATTTTTGCAAAACAATAATTTGTTATCGATTATTAGAGCTCATGAAGCTCAAGATGCAGGGTAAGAACTCTGTTTTCTTGACCCAAATTAACACCTTGAATACAAATCGTACTTAGTAACCATGATTAATGCTTTACGATGCATATTAAGTTATTTGTTTTGCAGCTATAGAATGTACAGAAAAAGTCAAACTACAGGGTTCCCTTCATTAATAACAATTTTTTCGGCACCTAATTACTTAGATGTCTACAATAATAAAGGTAAGATGTTGTTGATAAAAATTATTAAACAACTTCACATTTTAACTTATTCTTTGAAAATGTAATAGAAAAGGGGTATTGTTTATAACTATCCAACTTAAAACTAAGAGAGAGAAGAAAATAAGAAATAAAAATCCAAAATGTGAAATGAAAGCATATATAGCATTCCACAGCTTGTCACTCAGAAAAGCTGATGTAAGAAAGTACTCTTAAGTACATCAAGTAATACCAAACATGAATTTCTTAGACTTATTTTTCTTAGTTCTTTCCCTTTATAGTCAAGAGAATGTTTCCTTGTTTGTATAAATCTGCTGCTACTTTGACAATTTTATTTACACCATCTATTTGCTTAGTTTATCATGTTGTTTTGTATGTACTTTTATCCTGACAGCCTTTATCACTGCCCAATGAAAATTTGTGTTCAGACTGTCTTTCTTTAATCCAGTGTAGTCTCCTTTCAGAGAGAAATTCTTTTTTCTTTTTTACTTTTTTTTTATAGTATCTTTTTTTAAATCTTCTGTTCCAGTGGTTTTTATTTCTTTTCTTTCCCTCCAAATTTGATCTTCCTGTTGTGATAGGATTTCATTTTATTCTGAACATGATTTATTGACAAATAATACAAAGGGTCTTAGTCTAGATAAATATGTGCCAAGGACATTAAAGGTGAAATTGAATTTACATAGTTCACATTAGAGGAGGAGGAAATTAAGAAGCTACCTCCTAATCTGTCTTGCCATGTCTGGAATTCAACTGGCGATTTCATAGCTTCAGAGTTAGGCCCAAGTATTTGTGCCAAGAAAAAAGAACAGAAGGTTAAAGACTTTTAAAAGTACATTTAGAAAGATAATGAGCTCACTGCTAAATATGGGTCATGGTGCAAGTTCAGAAAAGGAGCAGAATTTGAGTTTTTTGGATAATGAGAAATGATGACTAAAAAATGAACACATTCGTCTTAAGATCCAACAGTAACATGCTTCATAACTTTGATATTGAATATAAGAACTTAAACTAAAGAGATGTAGCTTTTTTTTTTCTTTTTTTTTGAGATAGGATCTTGCTATGCAGTTCAGGCTGGCCTTGAGCTTTATAGCCCAAATTGGCCTTGAACTTACAATGATCCTCCTGCCTCAGCCTGTAGCTTCCATTTTTTTTTTAAAACTATTATCTAAGTTTTGACTTTATTCTCAAGAAAGAATGAAGTGCTACATTTAATTTTTTCCCAGCACCTTTTTTTCTTTCAGTTTTTATTTTTTTGCTATTATGTTTTTCAGTACGTAATGATTATATGTACATGTACCAACTCACAGGGAGTACATGTGCATAACACATCTTAATTCTTTTTTTCAGCCCCTTTTCCTCCACTTCTCACCCCTCCACTCTTAGTCCTCCCATTTGGCAAAAGAGCTATCTCCATGTTTTCTATATCTATCTTTTATGTTGCTCTTTATTGACACTTTTGATTTCTCATATAGGAAAAACCATGACATATTTAAATATGTGTGTATGATTTATTTTGCTTAATATTATGGTCTCTGCCAGTGCTTTTAATTCCTCATATATGTGTATTCTTTTCAGTATTAAAGGAGCTAGTATTCAATGTTCAGCTGATTACTACCTTACTGGTTGTCCCTTGTCACTTTGACTGGGGAAACTTTTTTTTTTTAATACTTAAAAATCAAAACTCAAACCATTAAATATTTTGTCAAAATCAAGTGTCTCTTAGTAGTTATGATTTTCTATATAACTAATGTTAATGCTTTAAATGTTTATGTAGTATGGGCATGTTTGTGATGTTCATTCCCACTTATAAGACAATTTTCTAGATTTTCTTTCTTTGTCTTTTCTAAAATAAGGTTTGAAAGCCTGGTATTAGAAAGCCGTTAGTTTCTGAAGTAAATTTAAAACATATTTATTTCATAAGGTAATTTTATAAGGAAACCAAACATACACTGGTTAAGTTAATAAATGGTAATATGTAGCAGGATTACTTTTGATTCTGTATTAGCCCTGGATTGCAGATGTTGGAATTTAACATCTGTATTTCAGTGCTTTTCATTAAAGTGAAAGAACAAAAAGTAACCACATACTTACTGTAATATTGACAAACCATTTTATATTTTATGTAGTTTTCTATGAGATACATTCTCTGATCTTGAACTTCATAGATAGACAGGATGGACATTTTATTTTCATTTCATAAGTGAGAAGCAGATTAAATAATATACTACATATTCCATAGCCAGTATGTGCCATAGTTTAGATTAGAATCTAGCCCTTCTAACCCCTTGTTCTGAAAGTAATGTAACCAGTGACATAAATTTATGTAAGCTAATGTAAAATATGTAGTTATATTGACATTGAAACATTAGAAAGTTATCTGAAATTATGATGGATATATTAACTTTGGATTATTATTTATCTTTTGGTTTTTAGCAGAATTTTTTCTAAATGAGTTTTTTTCTAAATGAAAAAACTTTCAAGTTTTTTCACCTGCTTTTCTATAGTAAATGAAATAAGTACATCCACATCCATAAGTAAATTAGTGGAAGATTTGGTTTATATGTTTGCTTTATTATCACTTAGCTGTCCTTATCAGGTTTCATGAAGCTAAAAAGATCTTCTTTTAATTCCTCAGTTCATATGAAATTTCAAAACCTAGAAAATTAGCCAGGTGTGGTGGCTCACACCTGTAATCCCAGCATTCGGGAGGCTGAGAGGCAGGAGGATCCTTGCGAGTTTGAGACCAGCCTAGGCTACAAAGTGAGCTCAAGGCCAGCCTGAACTGCATAAAGAGACTAGAGAGACCCTGTCTCAGAGAGAAAAAAAACCCAAAAAACTAGAAAATTGCTCATTTCCATTCTGTGCTTCCTTTATATATTGAGTTTTCACAATTTTGGATTTAGTAAAAGTATATGTTCATCGTTAATTGTAAAGTAAAACAAGCATTTTGGAAATAATCTAAAAATTTCATTGAAAAGATCTATTACTGGACATAAAAGTCTGTTAAAAACAAAATGTGTCCTAATTACAAAAAATTAATTTTTGTCTCTCTCTACTAGCCCAGATTTTAATTACCTTTCTCTCTTAAAAAGATACCTTTCTACTCTTAATGTATTTTGTTCTTTGGAGCCTGCAGACAAATTGTTACATTGGCATTCAACTTATCTTGCAGCTGCTGTATTAAAGTATGAAAATAATGTGATGAATATTCGACAATTTAATTGTTCTCCACATCCTTACTGGTTGCCCAATTTTATGGATGTCTTCACATGGTCTTTACCATTTGTTGGAGAAAAAGGTATGCCTTTTATTTTAAAAGAATCAAGAATTATGTTACTGCCCTTACATTTACTCTCGTTTACTATCACAGGCACTTGTTAAAGGAAACTTAAGTCGGATTTCACTGTGGTTTCAGCTTTACTTGTGTCTGTGGGTGTGGGTGTGAATATGAGAGCTTCAAAGATATTTTTGTTAGCTGTTTACAGCCCCCATGTGAGGGTGTCTGGGGGACTAGAAGAAGATTTATAAATAACCTGATGTTGTCTTCAGCTGTTGGGTTTTCTTCCTTTTTGTCTTTAGTTTAAATCTTCCATGGAGGGGTAGCTTTGCTTTGGGGTGGATCCTGCAAATTTTAATACTAGTTTTGGGAATGCCATGGACATTTATGGTAGAATTTGATAGCTCTTCTGTGCCCTGAGAGAAATGATAAAGAACATTCCAGGTTCTAACCTAAGATTTCTTCTGTATCAAAATATGTAGTTTTAGTAGTGATTTTTTCTGATAATTTAGAAGACTGCCTGTTAGATAACACTTTTAATCTTTTTAAGAGAAAATAAATACTATTTAAATTTTTAATTTCTTTTTAATTCTGTAGAATTCTTAGGATTTTGTTACCTATCATATTTTCTTTTTCATTTTGGTGTGTTTTTGATTGATTGTTTTTGTTTTTTGAGTCAAGGTCTTGCTTTGTAGTCTAGGATGATCTTGAACTCATTAGATAACCCAGGCTGAACTTGAACATACAGTAACCCTTCTGCCTCAGCCTTCTAAGTGCTACAATTACTGGCATGTGCCACTATGCCCAACATTTAGTGTTAATTTTTCCACAAAGCAACACCTTTGTTTTCATATGGGGCATATGGTAGTATGAGAGTACAAATATTATAAAACATTTTGTTCTATGTGCCCCTCTATTTTTCCCCATCTCTTCCATGTTACAGAATGTTCCTTTCTTTATGATAGTCACCTCTTCCAAGGCAATTTTTGGTTCTATAATTTAAAATTAATGCTTGCCTTCAGTCTTCATTTACTCTGAAGGTCTGATGTTAAGTTAATTTGCAGATAGAATTACCTGCTTTAGCATTTGAGAAGAGGACCAGTTAAGGGCTTAGGTGCAAAGGATGCATTACACTTAACAAGCTTCTATCTTTGGTATATGAGAAATAGTTCAATCATAGCATCATGAGACTAAAGGGAATTTAAGAATTCATCTTGGTCACTCTCTTGCCTCCAGACTTGATTGCAACTCAGCAATTTTAATGTAACATGAGAGGGGTGTAAGGAGGCCAGGAGGAAAGTAAGGTAGGAGGAAAATGGGCATTTTGTAGTTCCAGATTTTTTTCTGAGGCCTCACTGTAAAATATTTCATTATATCTAATTTAAATGTTTATACAGTGAGTGTTTAAAAAGAAAAAAATAGAGATAATGGATTTTTCTCAGTATATCACTCAAAAACTAGGGTATCAAAGAGTTGTAGGGCTCATTAGTGAACTCAGTAACTATGCAGTCCACCTCATTGTGAGACATGAGAAAGTTTAATCTGGTTTCTGTGGCTCTACAAATTACGTGAAGATGAAAAATAGCTTCTCTTGGCCTTCCACATTTGAATTCTAAGTGATTTTCAAGTCTTCTCTTACTGCTCTAAATCATCTCTTGTAAAATACATGCAGAAGTATTTAGACCTTTTGAAAATTTGTGTTTTCTGTGAATCTTCTCTAAATTAAAAAAATTAAGCTCTCATTTTAATATTATGTACAAATAGAATCCTAATCAATTTCATGCAGTCATAAAATTTTTATCAAACTCCTTGCATATTTGACATTTTAATACATGACAGATGTTTAGATAACCTAACTATTTAGATAACCTGACCCTAATTTTTCTCGGTGAAAATCAGCAAGTGACATTCTATTTGTTTCACTTTGAAAAAGCTAGCTTTACTCTGGTCTAGTCCCTGGAAAGCTACTAACCTAAGCCAGAGGCTTCTTAAAAGGATGGTTTAAAGTTAGATGAAAGCAGAGTTTCTTTAACTTTTGGTGGGGGCTAAAAACTCCTGTTAAATTTCTTTGTTTGCTGTTGTCTGTCTTCCTTGCTTGCTTGCTTGCTTGCTTGCCTGCCTGTCTTTTCTCCTTTTCTCTCTCCCTCTCTCCCTCTCTCCCTCTCTCCCTCTCTCCCTCTCTCCCTCTCTCCCTCTCTCTCTCTCTTTCTTTCTTTCTTTCTTTCTTTCTTTCTAAGACAGGGCCTTGCAATGTAGTTCAGACTATCTTTGAACACAGTGTGTAGCCCAGTCTAGTCTCAAACTCTTAATTCTCCTACCTCAGCCCACTATACCCACCTTAGAAACAATCTGAAACTGGAAAACTGTGAACATACATGAATAATGTGAATTCTTATGTACCCATTACCCATCTTCAGCAATTATCAAATCATGACTATTGGCCAATCTTATGTCATTTATATACCCATCCACTATTCCCTTCCCTACACCTAAATTATTTTGAAACAAATCTCAACTAGTATTTTTTGTATCTATAAGTATCTCAAAATGTTATCTCTGAGAGATGAAAATTAATTTTTTAAAATACACATAAAAGCACTTACCAATTTCTTAAAACAGAATCATTTTTAAAAAGAAAATAACATATTACAAATGTATGTGCATACACAGAACATTTTTAGTATGCATATAAATCTGAAGTGAATTGGTTTATTGGTCCTAATATTCTTATATTAGGATCCTCTGTTCTGGAGGATCCAGTATAGTGTGATTTCTGTAGAAGGTCATGCATATAAGACTTATTCTTTTAATAGAGTTTTTTTGGTTTCTTTTTTTTCTTTTTTTTTTGAGATGGGGGTCTTGTGTTGCTCAGGTTGGCCTCAAATTTGTAATCATTCTGCCTCCTGAGTAACTGTAACCATGGGCACATACCATAACACTTGACCTCTAGATTTTTTTGAAAATCTCTTTTTAAGATACTAAGAATGTAAAGATAAGATAAGAGATTTTGCTGGTTAATTGGGGACCTGAGATACATAATTAAAAAATTTTTTTTATTTTAAAGAGAATAAAACAAAAGAGGACAGATCTAAGCAGATCAAAGCAGAACAATGTAAGCAACACAGCACTTCACAACAAGACAATTGGATATTAACAGTAGCTATCATAATGTCTCTTTCTTTGAAATAGTTGAGCTTAGCTTTACACACAATAATGTCAAACATAAACCACTCAAGAGAATGAAAGTATTGCAAGGCATTCTGAACCAAATAACTGAGGATGAACAATGGCTACTATATTATCTCATTTTCCATAAAAAATTTGTTTATACTATCATACATATTAAAATCCAATAAGACGCAATGTGATAGAACCAATGGTAATAGAAAAACAAAAGCATGATAGGACTTCAGAGTAAGATGATACCAAATCTACAATGGCTGCCATATTGTCTTTTATTCAGAGTAACTATTCATACCATCACATATATTAAGATCAAACAAAACAGAATAAAACCATTCTAACCAATGAATGAAAACATAAGACTTCAAAGCAATATAATGATGAACCATGATTTCCATAAAATCTTCTGTACTTTTACTATTTCTTACACTAGGGAGATTATACGATATTTATACATGTGAGTTTGATTTATTTCACTTATGAGTATGGTTTAAGTTGCATCCATTTATTTATAAATATCTCAATGTGATCATTCTTTATAGCTGAGTAGTAAGTACTCCATTGTATAAAAGTACTACAATTTTTTTATCCATTCCTTGGTTGATGGGCACTTATGTTGTCTCCAAGATCTGGCTATTACAAATTATGCTGCTATAAACATGGGTGCACATATATCACTGTGGTAAGATGGTTTCAGTTCTTCTGGGACTGAGATACATAATTAATGATAATAAGATGTAATATAGTAAGTATTCCAAGACAAGGATGGTTTTAAGAGAAGAGAATTAAGGAATTTTATTGTTTTTGTCTAATGGATTAGATTAGCTGTTTGAATGAGAGGATTTTGCTTGTGTATATGAGCAATAAAGTTCTAGATAGGAGAACTTCTCAAGCCTGTGTCTGAAAATAAAGTAGTGTAAGTCTCTGACAAATGTCAAGGGCTTCAGTTTGATTTGTTAGTAGAATGTATAAAGGACAAGAAGAAAAATAATAAAAAAGTTAGGTCGTTAACTAGATTATAAAGATCTTGATCTCTACACAGACAGTTGGAGTTTTGATAAGTGATTGCCAGCCACTGAAACAAATGTGACCATTGGTAGTCATTTAGAAAAATTACTGGGCTCAGAATGTAGCTTAGTGGTAGATGCTTGTTTAGCATGCCCAAAACCCTGTGTTGTTCTCTACCACCAGGTGGGGAGGGGATTGCTTGGTGAAATGAATTGGGTGAAAGGAAGACTAAAGCCTGGGAGACCTGTTAGGAATCTACATCAAAAGTCAAGTAGAGGTGTAATGAAGCTTTTGTAGAATTAGGAATGGAAATATGGAGAACCAAAAGAACTAGAAAGTAGAAGTAGAAATCAGTGAGACATAACAAGATTGTAAATTTAAGAGGAAGAAAAAGGTTGAGGATGAATTGGATATTTTGAGTCTAATAAAGATGATGCCATTAACCTACTGATAAGAAAACTGTTTTATAGCAACCTTTCACACTGATTATACTGGCTCTTCTTTTTCATTGGAATCTTTAGGCTTTCAACTATTCTCTTTTTTTTTCCCTCCCTTTCTCTTTCTTTTTGTCCCTCTTTTTCTTTCTCTTTCTTTTTCTCTTCTGTCTTTTTCTTCTCTTTCTTTTTCTCATTCTCCCTCCTTCCCTCTCTCTTTCCTTTCTTCTTTTCCTGTCTTTCCTTTTCTCTTTTCTTTTCTTTTCTTTTCTTTTCTTTTCTTTTCTTTTCTTTTCTTTTCTTTTCTTTTCTTTTCTTCAGTGTAGTGGTTTGAAGCTAAGACTTTGTACATGCCATGCAGACACTTTACCATTGAGCTACATCCCCAGCTTATTTTCTTGGTAGATGAATTTTTTTTCTTGCCTTTCTTCCTTCTTAACATACTCTTAAACTCTTCCTCTACTGTTTATTTACTTTACTTGTCCTATAAATCTTTAGTAAGTTCAACCATTTATTTTCTCCATTTTTACAGCTTGGATGTGGAGTACTACTGGAGATATTCCTACAGCCTTATGAATTGATGACACCTCTTAATTTCTAACATCAGCTGGGTTCCCAGTAGTATCCAAGTAGCCTTTTGATTTCTAGTTTGCTGTTTCTCCCATTTTCCTTAGGATATAGTCTAAATTTTCTCCTTTTTTTCCTTAAATGCTTTCTTCTTCCAATTATTTGTCTTATTCAATTAAAATGCTTGTCAGTGTGAGCACTTTTTTTATTGTTCTGACCACAAAGTGCATTCATTGTCAGTTTTTATCTTGTTGCAAAGGTAACTCCTTCATCTAGGGGCTAGTCCTTCTAACTTGTACCTAGATTCTATTACCCTTCTCCTTTTTTATAGGAAATGTGGTTCATCATTCATGTGTCCTGCATCTTAAAACTCTCTTGATTAGCTCTTTTATAAATTATTCATCTTTTTTTTGTGGTACTGGGAATTGAAACCAGAATCTTTATACTAAGCTACATCCCTTTTTCTTTTTAAATTTCCTTATTTTAAGACAGGATTTTGCTAAATTGTCTAGGCTGGGCTCAGACTTGTGATCCTCACTCCTTAGCCTCCTGGGATTGTAGGCATATGCTACCACACCCAGCTAGTCTGAATTTTAAATAAAACATTTCTCCCCATTTGATATCTTTTTCTACTGCTGTGCTGTGACTTTCTTGTCTTTCTTTCCCAGGCAAGCTTCTGAGATAGAAGTATTACGTACAGTATTTAAAACCTGCTATTTAGTGTCCATAAATGACTCCATGTATCTTTCAAGAAAAATGTTGACCTATTACACTAGAACTTTGGACTTCCTTTGTTGTTTTTCCTGCCTCAATCTCATTTCCTGCCTTTTTCTTTGATGTTACCTATGTTCTAGCCATAACACAACAAAGCCAGTGTCCTGCTGGAATATATTGTTTGTTTTATGCCTTCATACTTTTTCATTATTTTTCATAATAGCTTTATTGAGATCTATCTCACTCAGGATATAGGTGATCTATTTTAATTGTGTACTCAGTGATTTTTGGTAAATTCTACAGATTCGTGCTGCTATTGCTTCAGTGAATTTTGAATTTTTTCATCACCCCCTCAGAGAAACCCTGTGCCTATTAGCAATCACTTTTCATTTCCACAAACCCATTCTTGCTAACCTTAAATAACCATTAGTGTACCATCTTCATAGATTTGTCTGTTGTGTGATGACTCCATAGGTAAAAATGGAGTTATATAATATGTGGTCTTTTGTGACTGTATTCTTTCTTTTTTTTGGTACCATGGATCAAACTCACGACCTCGTGCTCGCCAGGACAGGTGCTTACACTGCTAAGCTAAATCCCTGGCCCCTTACTGTATTCTTTCTATAATATGGTTTGTATTAGTGTGCATTTGTGGTACATAATAGTTACATTCATTTTGGGGAATTCGTACATGTAGGTATAATTTTTTTATCATTTTCTCCATAACATCTTTAAGGTTCATCCATTATGTTCTTCATTCGTCTTATGACTAAATAATATTCTATTACATGTGTGTACATTTTATATATTTCCATTAATCAGCTTATAGACATTCGATTTTTTTCTAAATGTTTATTATTATGAGTAATGCTGAGGAAAAACATTTGTGCACAGGTTTGTATGTGGACTTAACATTTTCATTTTTCTTGGGTATAAACCTTGGAGTGAAATCACTAGATCATAATGATTAACCTATGGATATGCCAGACCAGTTTTCAAAGCTGCTGTACCATTTCACAGTCCCACCTGCAGTGTATAATGATCCCAAGTTCTGTCTCTCTCTCTTTTTTTTTTGTCTTTGAGACAAAGTGTCACTATGCAGTTCAGGCTGTCCTTGGCCTCACTTTGTAGTCGAGGCTGTTTTTGAATTAACAAACGATCCTTTTGTCTCAGCTTCCCAAGTGCTGGATTATAGGAGTGCACCACAATGCCCAGCTAACCAAATTGTCGATATTATCTGCCTTATTATTGTCCTCATAATGGATATGAAGTGATTTTGATTAGCATTTCCCTGATTAATAATGCTGTTAACTATATATGTTTGGATAAATTTATTTTCAGGTATTTTGCTCATTTTAAATTTGGTCATTTGGGCCAAGGATTTAGACTAGTGGCTTAAGTACTTTCCTGGTGCTTTTGTGGTGAAGTGTGAGGCCGTGAGTTCAGTCTCTGGTATCTAAATAAATAAATAAGGTCATTTGTATTTATTGGTGAGTTTTTAAAAATGTATATTCTAGATGCAAATCCCTTATTAGATAAATTATTCACAGATATTTTTTCCCATTCTCTGAATTATTTTTTTATATTCTTGAGAAGTAATCCTTTTTATTAACCTCCTGAGTAGCTAGAACTTCAGGCATATGCAGCTTTAAGTTTTTAATTTTGATAAAGTCCTATTTATCTTTTTTTTTCTTTTGTTGCTTGTAATTTTGGTATAATATTTAATTAATCATCATCTGATCCAAGGTTTCCCCTATCATTTTTTAAAAAGTTTTATAGTTACAGCTTTTATATAGGGGGGTCTTTGTTCCATTTTTAGTTAATTTTTATGTAGTGTGCAGTGGTGAGATGGTGTCCAACTTAATTGTTTATCTGTGAGCATCCATTTTGTCCATGAGCAGATGTCAAAAAGAGTATTCATTCCCTATTGAATTATTTTGGCATCCTTGTTGAAAATCAGTTGATTTTATTGGTGAGGTTTTTATATCTGGATTACCAAATCTATTTCATTGATCTATGTGACTTCTTGATAGTTTTTCTAACTTCTGTTTAGAATTCTCTTTTCCATCCTCCACCTGGCAAACTCTTGAGTCTAGTTCATGATTCTTGCTAAATTGTCGTTTACCAGCAGTCTTACCTTACATTCTGGGCCTTTGGGTTCTTTTGAATACTTAGAGAAGAGTTTTCATTACTCCTTTTTTGGTTGCTATCTATCTATTTATTTTATTAATTGGTAAGCTTTTTGAGGGTAGCGACATGGTTGACAGTAAATCCAGTAAGGAAATCCAGAGCATGAAAAATAAGAAATGAAGACTTTGGGGTAAGCTTCAAAAAGACAGTACTTGAAACTATAGCTGTAAAAATAGAGTTGCAAAGAAATTGGACATACAAAAAGAATAAAGCTGCAAGAGAATCTTGATGATATCTAAATTTCGAGAGTGAAAAGGTGGAAAAATCAGAGGAGTAAGGAAAAGAGACGGAAAAATGTAGTAATCAAGGAAGATTAGGTCTAAGAAAGAGCCGTGATCTCAGATTGTTAAGTAATCATTGGTAATATGTAGGAATAAGGTTTAGGATAGTTGCTGTGGCCATTGTTTTTTTTTTTTTTTTTTTTTTAATTTAAAGATAAAAGCATGTAAAGGGTAGAGATAATACAGAATTTCAAAAAAAAAGATAATAAGAAATCACTAGTTAATAAATTACATATTGTCCTCTTAGAAATAGTTGTTCAAGTTACAAAATTAAAGCATACAAAGTAGATATTCAAACAGTGAGAATGTAAACAGCTAGGCCTGCATGAGTCTCTACATGTATTTCTATCCTTTCTGTATTAGAGGGAAAAACAAAACATAGCAAGACAAAACGAAACAAATTCCTATAAAAACATCAAACCAAAAAGTCGTATAAAACCACAGAACAAGGTGATCTACAATGATTACTGTATTGTTTATTATCTCCAATAGAATTGTATATATCATCAGGCATAATTGAATATAGCAGTATAATTGAATATAGCAGTACATAACAATATTAGTAAAAATAAAGCATTGTAGACAGTATAAAACTTCAAAGGCAGGTAATAATCAAACCATAGTGGATATTCTAGTGAATCTTGTCATCTTAAGTGCAGTTGTCTATACTCTCAGACTTGATACTATCAATCGTAACAGCTTTGCATAAAATCTATCAGTACAAAACAGCAATCTAACAAACCAGATTCAATTACAATCAGTCATGGTAAAACAGTATAGGTTTTACAGAGCTTTAGATTAAGTTAATAGGAAATTAAGGATGATTACCATACTATATCCTGTTATTTTTGGGATAACTGTGCCCTCAAATCTAGTACAGGTAGAATGACTGGAACAGAATATATCTAAGCAGAGTGGTGTGAGTAGTGTGGGTTTTAAATCCTAGTGCACTATTAACAATGTAGTGTATCAAGGCCATCTATGTTAGAGATTCTAGCCATCCTTCTCTGCCTCATTTCTGCTATGCTATTTTTCTGCCTTTGTCTACTTTTCTCCTTCATTCTACTGCCTGCCCTGCTCATTGAGGCCTTTCTGCCACTGTTCCTAAAATCCTGGTTTTTTTTTTTTTTTTCTCTCTCTAGAATGTCCTTCAGTATTCTCTGTAGGGTTGGATTGGTGATCACAAACTCACCCAGTTCCTCTTTGTCATGGAAGCATCTTGTTTCTCCATTAATTTCTAGTGACAGTTTTGCAGGATACATCAGTTTGGGCTGGAGGGTATTGTCTTTCAGGGCTTGGAATACTTCTCTCCAAGCTCCTCTTGATCTGACGGTCTGTGTCGAGAAGTCAGCTGTGATTCTTAATGGGCTTATCATTATAGGTAATCTGTTTCTTTTCTCTTATGGCTTTTAATATTCTGTTTTTATATTGAATTTCTGGTGTCTTGATTATTATATGTCTAGGTGTAGCTCTGTTTTGGTTGTAGGTGGCTAGATTTCTGTATGCCTCACATAACCGAATGTCGTTTTCTTTTCCCATGCTTGGGAAGTTTTCCTTAATTATTTCCATGAATAGCCTTTGTAATTCACCTGTTTGTATTTCTGCTTCTTCACTCACATTTCTTATTCTTAAATTGTAAATTCTCTTGTCATCTTCTAGCCTTTGTGTTGTTACTGCCTGTTTCCTTGTTAATTTTAAGAGATCTTTCCTTTCATGATCACTCATTGCAAACTTGTCTTCAAGTTTTGATAGTCTATCCTTAGTTTCTTTTAAGGACTTTTGCCTGCTTTCAATGGAGTTTTTAAATTTCCTGGTAGTCTCTTTGAATCTGCTTCATGTATTCTATATTTTCCTTATATTCTTTATCGAATGCTTCTCTCCTTTTTTTATGTTTCTCCCTTCTTCCATCTGTATCATCCTGAGAGATGCTTCCTGAGAGCATTTCTTTTATTACACTACTCATATCCTGCTTTACCTGATTTAGTATTTCAGTTTTGAGCTCATCTACAAGGTCCTGAAGATATCTTTTAAGGTCCATTGAAGCCATGTCTGATATTGCGTGTTTGCTGCCCTTAGTCTCCCTTGTTTTTCCCTCTCCTGGATCAGTGCTCTCAGGGTTCTGGGCTGGAGGCCTCCTCTTGCCTCTCTCTCTTGTCATGGTCCCAGCTTTCTCCACACAGGTGTACAGTGCAGGTCCCGGCCCCTTCCCTGTTGGTCATGGTTCCTCCGAAGCATGCTGGCAAGGGACCTCCACCCTCTCCTGCCTGCTCTTGTCACTAAGATATAAGCAGGGGCTGAGTATGCCTGCCCCTTTCCACCGGGCCAGCCAAACTTCAGGGGCCTTAACCAGGTTAATGTGTGCTAGGCGCAGGGAATTGATTTGGGACGGCTCACTGGGTCCCGGGGCGCGACCCAGTCCAAGCAAATCCCACGAATCTGCTCTGAGGAGGGAGCAACCAACTGAAGTCACTGTCGCTCCCAGTTCAGGCTCCTCCTACCCAATTCCAACATGTTGCCCATTTGGTTGTGACCTTCCTGAGGGGGGGAGTCTCATTCCCAGCACTGACTGACTGACTGTGGATTAATAAAGGTCCCTTTGCTGGCTCCGCTCTCCTTTGGGCTCACCAACCCCCAAGTTCAGCACTGCTGTGGCTCCTGTGAGTGGCGGCGGGAACAAGTTTGGGCGGCTCTGCCAACCAGCGCAGATTCAAGCTGGCGCATATTCAGGCTGGTGCAAACTTGGCGGCTTGTGGTGAAAATGCTATGTCCTGTAATTTTTAGCTGTTCCAGTTGTAGTCCCGACGTGTTTGATGAGCTTTTTTACATTTTAATTTCTTCCTGTGTCAAGAGGATCCATCTCCCTCTGTCTGGATCTCTCCAGGATGTTTTATTCTGGTATATGAGTTTCTCCCGGGAGGCTTTGTATTTTGTTGCTCATTGATTGGCCATCTTTAGCTCCTCTGGCCATAAAGATTGAATCTTGGGACTTCTTTGAAACAGAAGAACTATGCCATAATTCTTTTCTTCTTAATGCCATATCCATGGCATTGTTATATATATTTATGATATATATATATATATATATGTATATATATATTCAGATACTATTTCTGTGTTTATATCTCTTCGGAATTTTTTTTCCCTGAGAGACTTGAAATTATATTCTGTAAAGAATTTTTTTCTCTCCAACTTACTGTCATTGAATCTTTTTTAGGTTTTAATTTTTTTTAATAGATGTTTCTAGTACTTAATGATTATATTATACTTTGTGGGGAATTGGTACATGTGTGTAACATGTCTTATTTCTTTTTTCATCTTCTTCCCCTCCCCCTTTCCTCTCCCTTTCTCCATTTCTCTATCTCTTGATCCCCTTACCATTACTTGCTATTCTCTTTTTATTTTGCTCTTCATTTATATTTTGGGTCTCTCATTTAAGAGAAACCATGCAATATTTAAGCTTGCATGTCCAATTTATTTCATTTAATATTATGGCCTCAGGGTACATCCATTTTCCAAGAAATGATTCACGTTTCAGCTGGGGATTTAGCTCAATGACATAAGCACCTGCCTTGCAAGTACGAGGTTGAGTTCGATCCGTAGTACCAATTAAAAAAAAAAAATGATTCACATTTGTCCTTTATGGTAGAGTAATACTCTATTTTGTATAGATACCACATTTTCTTTACCCATTCGTATGACGACATATAGGCTGCTTCCAAGACATATATATGTATTTTTTAAATTTTATTTTAAAGAGGGTAAACTTAAACATAACAAAACAGATCATAAGAAAACAATGTAGGATACACAAATTTCAAAGCAAGACAACAGGAGATCATCACTGGCTATCATATTGTCTCTTGTTTTCTTCCAAATAATTGTCCATATCTTCACATACAGGTGAATTCATACAAAACAAAATAGTACAAAACTGATCAGAACAGGATGATGAAGGCATTTTAGGTCTTTAAGACCAGACAGTAAGGAAGTCAACAATTGCTGCCATAGTGTCTCTTATTCTCTTCAAAATATCTGTCCATACCTTCATGTACAAGACAGACTAAAATCACTCTGAACTAAGAATATTAGTATTGCTGGATTTCACATCATGATGCTACGGTATCAGTACTGGGTACCTTAGTGTCTCTTTTTCTTCAAAGTAGTTGTTCATTTCATCTTGCAATATAAAATCAGTTCTCATAAACTGTTTAGAAGTTCTACGCATGCCTGAGTCTCTACATGTATATCTATCCTTTATTAGAGGGAAAAGCAAGACAAAACAAATTCCTGGAAAAACATGAGCAAAAAGACATATAAAACCACAATACAAGGTGATATATAATGGTTACCATGGTGTCTCGTTATCTTCAATAGACTTCTCTATATCATCAGGCATAGTATAATTGAACATAGCAGTACATAACAATATTAATGAAAACAAAACATTGGAGACATTATAAGACTTCAGAAGCAGGTAATAGTCAAACCAGAATGGATATCCTAATGAATCCAAGATTTAGTTATTATAAAAGCTTTTATAGCTTTTTAATACCATCATTCCTGCTGTCAAAATGTGTGTACCTTCTTGTATTAAAATTATTTAACTATTTGTATGAATCAGTGCTGTATGTGTAGATGATTATACATTTGTAGCTAACATGTAACCTTTTTTTTCTTTTTTGAATAGTGACAGAAATGTTGGTAAATGTTCTGAGTATTTGCTCTGATGATGAACTAATGACTGAAGGTGAAGACCAGTTTGATGGTATGATTACTCATCTTACTACTTTTTACTTGAAATGGTGTCTCTTACCTACTCAGGCTCATTATATAATATATATTTTGCACGAAAAAAAAGGTCATTTCTTTCAGATGGCTATTCTCTTAATCAGGGACAAGTCACTTTTTCAGATATGTCTAATATTTAAAAATAACTCTTTTGTGGTAGCACGGGGCAGAAGATGAATTTTGGGAAAGGGAAATTTGGAGGAACAAAAGGAAAAGAAAATTGAAAGGTGTTAAAAAGATGTGGTTCTTCATGAATATGAACACTGCTTTTTGAAGAGAAGAGCTAGTATAATATTCTTAGTGCATCAGAGACATGTGAACTTCCAGTATTGCTTTCACTGCTTTGTAGACACCAAAGAGGGCTGATCTCAAAATTAGTGTGGTTGTATTCTAAAAGACCACTTGTTAGTTTGCTGGAGATTTGGGCAGTATTTTTCCCATAGAAACAAAGTTATACATGGTTGTAGTTCTTATACGAGTCAAGAAACCTGTATATCTAATATATACTTATAAATGAATACCATAAGAACATATTTTTTAGTGTTTTGAAATTTGTATTTTAAACTTTTTAGTTTAAATATTTACTTTAACTTTTAAGTAAAAAGGTAAAAACTTACAAGCTACAAACTCTTTATTCCCTTGTATGTTCTCCTCACATCTTTATGAAAAAATAAAAACAAATTTAACAGAATACTGTAATAAGAATAACAACAGTTAATATACTGTATATCATTATCTTCAAATTAGTTACTCAGAGTACAAGACAAACATCTTTGTTTTAGTAAACTTTTGGTAGTTGTAGTCAGTATGTAAACGTTTTTATATGTTAAGTATGGTCTACATATTGGAAAGATTAATGGCCACATGTTTCCATCCTTCCTTCCCTCTTCCTCTTCCTTCCTTCCTGCCTTTCTTACTTCCCTCCCTCCATCATTCTCTCTTTCTTTTGGAGATGGGGTCTTGCTATATTGCCCAGGCTGACCTCAAACTCCTGGGCTCAAGCACTATTCCTGCCTCCGCCTGCTGAATAGCTGGGATTACAGGTGTGTGCCACCACACCCAGCAATAGCTATATATTTCTAAGTATGTTAATATGCCATAATTTTAAAAGCTAATTTCATATTGCTTGGCAATTGTGTTATTCTAAATTATCCTTATTATGAATTGCAGTGCAATAAATATTTGAGAAGTTATGAGAAGTTTTCTCATAAAAGAAAACTTTAAGGAGAATTACAGACTTAAAGAATATGATCAGGAGGGGCTGGGGATTTAGCTCAGTGCCATAAGTGCCTGCCTGGCAAGTGCGAGGTCGTAAGTTTGATCCCTGGTACCAAAAAAAAAAAAGAATATTATCATTTCTGGTTTTACTGTTTAGCTTGTGAACTTCCAAATTGCTTTGCAGAAGACGAATTGGGGCCAATATGAAGTATTTCCAGCAATGAATCCATAGAACTATTTCTCCACAAGTTCACTCTTAGGATTTTTGCCATGTGTACTTATTTTACTAATTTTGCTTGGTAAATTAGTAAGAGCAGTAGTAAATTAGAGTTAATTAAATTTATATTCTTTGATTTTTAATGGTACTAAGAAGAAAATTACTATTTTTCCAGTTATGTAAACTGTCCATTTTAATTGATCATTTATTGGGTAAAGTTTGAATGGAAACTATGTGAAAATTTCTCTGCCTACGAAGAAGTTTGACTTTTATTAGTTTACCTGGGAGTTGGGGCTGCATATCTAGCATGGAGCCTTTGACTCCTCGATAATCATAATTTTATTTTTTAAAGTGAGTAACTGTGTGTAATTATTACTATTATTGTCTATTGGTAGCAGTTAGAGGGATAGGATTTTACTCATACTTTTGTTAATAATTAAAACAAGTACTGGGGATATATAACTCAGTGGCACTGTGGCTGCCTGGCAAGCACAAGGTCCTAAGTTTGATTCCTGGTACCAAAAAAAGGAAGAGCTACATTAAACAAGTTCATTTTTATCAATTTTGGTTTGGATAATAATCCTTAGTAAATAGGATTTTTCTTTTTATTTTCTTCTTCTTTTTTTTAATCTTATTTTTGTGCTACTCTGGATCGAATCCAAGGAGTACTGTGCTGTGTTCCATTATTACTAGGTTGCTGAGGCTGGCCTCAAATTTGTCATCCTGCCTCAGCCTCCCAAGTACCTGGGATTGTGCCACCATAGTTGGCCTGTTTTTCTTTTTCTTCTCTCTTCTTTTGATGTTTGTGTAGAAGTTCAAAGTTTAAAAATGTAGTGTATTTTTTTTTCTAAAAATTTAAAATAGATATTTCTTTACCTTGTTCTGCTACATCAGAATCTGTTGTAAAAATAGACCAGGGCTAAAATCTATGTAGTTCCCTACAGTAACTTTGTGTATTTGGGCAAGTTACTTAACTTTTCTGGGTCTCAGTATTCCTCTTCAAATGAGAATAATATTACCTACTTCATAATGTTGTATTGAAATAATGAGTAATTGAGATTATTCTTAAAGGGCTGGGGATTTAGCTCAACAGTGTAAGTGCCTACCTGGCAAACACAAGGTCATGAGTTTGATCCCTGGTACCAAAAAAAAAAAAAAAGAGAGATTATGCTTGAAATAGTTCTGGGCATATAGCATACTAAGTCCTTCAGGTGAAGTTTTCTGATAATTTGCCAAATTCTGTGAAATAATGTAGTGGCTGTTTCAGTTAGTATTGTTTACTCTATATCAGAATTCAAGGAATTCTTAATACTTAGTTGTATAAACTAAAACTCTCTTGCTCTATAATTAGTCCATTACTATTACTCCATTGAATATATATAATTACTTCATTGAAAATTATAGATTTTTTATGGAAAAAAATTAATAAGTTAAATTAATAGATCAGTATTTTCTATTCTTAATACTATTATAACTGGTCTCTCAATGTATTTTCTAGCTGTATAAAGAAATATATACATGTTTGTGGACTTACCTTATATCCAGCAATTTAGATGAGTAGCATGACTCCATTTGGTAATTTTAAATTTATTTTCCGTAACTGTTGGAAATATGTCATTTGCACAAGACCAATATTGTTTATTTTCTACATATTTACTTTTTTTACTTTGAAATTCATAGTATTGCCAATAGTATGTTAGATAGGAGTGGGAGCAGGTAATGCTTTAGTCTTTTTCCAATAAATAAATAACTATTCTTATTAAGTCTAATTGTACTACTTGGCTAGAGGTACCTATGATTTATATGAAGGTAGATACTGAGTCACTTTTTTGAGACTGAAGCACATATAAATATAACATAGGGATAAATATAACATTTTATTATGTTCCTTTTTTTCAAACAGGGAAAGGAACAGATAGCATTTACTACCCGCCTAAAGCATGGAAATATTAGACCACTATATTTACTCTAATGAGGTTTTAGGTATCTTAATGTTTGTCCTATCAATATGTTCAATTATGCTAATTTATTCACTTGTTATATTATTTTGCACTCCAGGGATGAATTAAGATTGGTCATTAAAAAAGTAGTATGATTTAATGAAAAAGACAATGGCTTAGGTGTTTTTTCATTACCATTTACTAGTGCAATCTTGGAAATGTCTCATTACTTCTCAGGATCTTTTTATCCATATTTTGAGGGAACAGAGAAGATAAAAATTATTTCCTAGTCTTAAAGAATTTTAAAAATTTTCATCACCATTTGTGACAATGTTTCTGTGGAAAAACATACTGAATTCCAATCTGGAACACTAGAAATAGATTTCCACTGCCACAAGACAGGTGTAATTGCTCTTCATTTTTTTAATCCTTACATTACCTAGTAATAAGAGTGGGAATTCTTTTTTAAAAAAAAAGTGGGAATGCTAAGAAAGTTTGAATGGTGATGATTTGGGAAAGAATATTGTAGCAGTGGAATAGGGGGAGGACATTAGCATAGATGCTAAAGTTTAGAATGGCTAGACAAAAAGGTCTTCCGGAACCACATTTATTCCCCCTCATCTATACTCCCTCATTTTGTCCACTTTACGCTGATTCTCTTTTCTCCTTACTCTTTCCCCGTGATGGCATAGCTTTTGTCCTCTCCTTCCTCTTTTCCTGTGTAAAAGTGGAACCATCATATGAACTGGGACTGAGAAGAAATCTGACTTTGGAAAGGTGGAATGGTGTTTGCTGCGGAGGCAGAATAAGGATTAGCTTTTCTGTAGGGAGAGGAGACAGCAGGATTAGAGATTTTCCAGTGGCAGTTTTTGTATATTATATTGTATATTCTGAGTACATTGTATATTCAGGTCTAAAGGAATAAGTCTAAAGGATAAGTCTTATCATTTTGTAAGTGATAAATTTTTGGTACTCTGTTGTTTATGTGTATGGGGTCATTTTAAGACAGATTTGCTCAAACATTGCATGTAAAAATGCATATAGTATTTAAGGTGTTACTTAATCATAGAAAAAATTTTGAAGACTGATTTCTATGGTATTTAGAATGCATACTGTTCCTTCTAGATATATATCTTTTGTTTTCAGTTTAGTAGAGACATAAACCTATGTGTTACAGTATTCCTAAACTAAACTTTGAATTTCTTATAATGCAGTGATGTATTTTAGCATTAGTATGGAAGACTGGAATTGCTCAAGTGAAGCTACCCCTGATATCTACTCTTAGAGCTATCATTTTCTTTGAAACAGTCTGTTGCTATTTTTGTGAAAAGATGTCCCTTGAGCTCCCAGATTGAATTGGGATAAAAAAGCACAGTGTTGCTGCTGAGTATATGCAGAAGTTCAATTGTGATATAACAAATTAGGTGTTCTTATTGCAAACTGTAGGAGGCTTAGCTTTTTCTCTGTTGTGGGTGGGTGAAGTTTTCCACTGAGGTAGTTTATGAAGTTACCTACATTTCTCTATGTATACTACATATTTTACAGATGTTAGTGTCCTTGAAGAACCACATTAAGTTTGTACCTTATCATTACTTTTCACTTAACATACTTTTATGAGGGTTTAGGATATAGGTCAGCAGCACAAGCGACTACCTGGCAAGCACAAAATCCTGAGTTAAATTCCCAGTATAAAAGAAAAAAAAACATACTTTCATGGGTGACACATTTCTTTAGGGGTATGATTATAAATGTGCAATTGTTGTTAGCACAGTCTTTTATCAGTCTTATGTGTTTTCACGTGTTTTTCTCTGTCCCTAATTATGTCTACTTTCATCAGATATTATAATCATTCTGTCCATAATTTCTTCTGAACATGTCTTTTAAGAAATCTTTACTTTAGAGCTCTACTCAGTGGCATCCTTCTTATTCACCTGTAGTACTACAGAATTTCAAATATGGAGACCTTCATTTTTCTCCTTTTCTTTCTGCATTCATTCTTCAGTACCACTGCCAACTTAAATCTCTATCTTTTTATTTGTCTCAACCACCTTTTCTCCATCATTCACTTCCTTTTTTCTGGACTCTCCATCTGAAGAACGGCTCATATATGGCAATAAAAAAGGTACAGACCAGACAGAGTAACATTGTTTTGAAATATGACTTCATAAGTTATCCTCATGCCCATGTAAGTTAGCATATTCATCAAGTAATGTTCATGCAGAGTCCTTTTGGACCTTGTGCAAATTTAGTCTAAGTTTTACTTGATTAGCATTTGATGTTTTTTTGAAGTCATATTCCAAGATATCTGTCTTTCTGTGCATGGAAATATTTTTCCCTCTTTTCATTCCTCTTGTTTTAAAATTTCATTCTTTTGCTTATTTGTAATGTTTTGTATTTTTCCCTGCATGATTAGGGGTGTTTGATTGTCTGTCTTATTCCCCAAAATAATTTTACTGTGGACATTTACTTTAATATGATGCATGATGTGTTTGTAGACTGATTTTAAATTCTGATTTTATATTCCCATGATTTTTTTCATTTGAAATCAATATAGTTTACATAGCACTTGGTTTTATAGATAATAAATTGAGGCTGCAAATATGAATTTACCTCGTTAAAGCCATTCTTATCAGCCCCCTACTGCGTTACTGCAGTTCAGCTGTTTAAATTTCTGTCAATTTAAATCAAAATGTCTATATTAATTCATTAGAAGAAAATCAGACATGCCTTGTATTGTTGAATAGTTTGTTGAGTAAATTCAGTTTCTTTGTCTATAAAATAAGGAGATTAAGCTTTGCAATATCCCTAATATCTTTTCAAATTCTAATAGTCTGATTTTTAGACTTTTAGTAATTTTTTTGACATCTGAAAAATACCTGTGTAGTGTTATGGTATCCACACAGATTTGCTCTTATAAAAAGCTGTAGCTTCAGTGCTCATAATATTATGTTGTAAGAACATCATAAGCATAGTCGTGGAGCCTTTTTCTCTAAAATATACCTGGTATTTTCAGCTTTTAAATTGGATTTCTTTTTTTGTTTCATTGTAGTCAGGTCCCATCATTATCTTAGTTTTTTTTTTAAATCATTTTAGTTTTTAATTATATGTATTTATTTGTAGGCTGTTTGAATTTTATTGTGTGTGCTGCTGAAATGAGCACTTTAGGCTATTTGGATTTTAAATGGAATGCTCTACTCTAAAAGATTTAATGATTGTTTAGACCTCTGTATACCGTAGGCCCCTTTTGCTCTAGCATCTCTAGCCTTTCCTTAACCTTCTCCTCAACCATAGTGCTTCCATATGTGTGTTTTCATCATGTTGAAGCACAGCTCTAAGGAACCACACTCTTGGGTCCAGAGTGATTCTAGTTGCTATATATGAGATAATAGGACTGAGATTATTGTTCTTTCTGGAGGCCAAGGGAAGGAAGATACAACCTTTGATTCTTTGTTCAGCCAAGCATCTTGCTATATTATGTATTAGTGATAACATAGCTCCCTTGAGAGATGAAGTAAAAGTAATCTTTAGCCAGGTTTTTAAGGGAGTGTTTTCTGATTGTTTTTGTCATAGTCACATACAGTTGTAAAAAGAAAAAACATATTTATTTATTTATTTACATGACCTTAGAGGAAAACTAGTCCATTAAGTTGAGATGTACCTTGTTGTTGAAATCAGAGTATGACCCTTAGTTTGGGATTATGTGCATGGCCTAGTACCTTTTATTTTTAGAACAATTTAGAGCAAGGAAACTTATTCTTTCATAATATGATGGGATATTTTTAGCCTGCATGTTAAAGGCTTTAGTTAAACAGAAGATTACAGAGATTACTATTCTTGTTAGCCTGCATGCATGGGTTCTCGTGAAATTTAAAGACTCTATAGGATTGTTACTAGTTTTTTTGTCCTTTGGTTTGTAATGCAAGTTGGACTCAAGTGTTTTTTCTCATTGCTGTTTTACTGATTAGTCAGCAGTGTGAGATGATTAAAGTTGATGGATTACTTTTCATCTATATCTGTGTCAGATCCCAACATTTGACCAGTGCTGAGCTAAAGACTGAGAAAATTAGGGACTTTCTGGCATGAGTTTATCTAGTCTCCCCCATGTGAGCTGGTGACAGGGAACTTGGTCTTGGTTCAGATAAGTGTGGACAGGCTGATACAGTAATGCAAGCATGGATGCCTAAACTTGAGTCTTTCTTTCTATTCTATTGAAAGTAGGTTCAGCTGCAGCCCGGAAAGAAATCATAAGAAACAAAATTCGAGCAATTGGAAAGATGGCAAGAGTCTTCTCTGTTCTCAGGTAATGATATATTTCCCTGATTTTTTTTAGGTCTTTTTGAGACAGGGTCTCACTGTATTTCAGGCTGGCCTTGAGTTTACTTTGTAACCTAGGCTGGTCTCAAACTCCCAATGCTCTTCCTGCCTCAGCCTCCTGAGTGCTAGGATTACAAGCATGTGCCACCACGCCTGGCTCTGATGGTTTTGCAATAATAACTTTTTTGTATTTTGTTTATGAACATTGTCCTGCTTGACATCTAAATGCAACGTAGTTGTTTTCTTCCTGTAAAGAAGTTGTACGCTTATGTACTGAAGAAAGGAAAATAAGTCCATTTGAATCTAGGGTTTGTTTGCTTTTGTTCTTGTTTTTATTTTTTTGTAGTACTAGAGATGGAACTCAAGGCCTTACACATGATGAAAGCATGCATTCTGTCACTGAGCTATAGCCTTAAAACAAGCTGTTTGACCTTAATGATTATTATTGCTTGCCCTTATTATCTTGTCTCCTTCTGTGATGAAAGTACTATATTTACACCTTGAAAATAAGACCAGGAAAAGGAGGGGATGCTTTTCAGAATGGCCCTCATGAATTTGCTTGTGCATATAGGGCATTCTTTTTGCTGGAAGCACAAATTGCCTTCCTGCCTTTCTGGGGTATTTCAGGGATACCAGATTTAAGGGTATAAATGAATAAATCAGTCCTTCAAAGTTTGTTAGAAAAACTGATTAACATTTGAATTTTAGAACATATGAAATACCATAATTTTTGAATCATGTGATGCTCTTTTGATATTGAATCTTGCCACATACTTAATGCTCCTGGTGGCACACACATTAATCCCAGCACTTAGAAGGCTGAGGCAGAAAGATCACAAGTACAAGGCCAGCCTGGGCTACATAGTGAAGGCTGTCCCAAAAACAAAACAAAACAAAACAACCCTAAATAAAAATTAAATGTTAGTAAATAAGACTTATTCAGGAAAAGTAATGTCGTCTGTCTTAAGATGTATTATCTGAAACATCTAGAATATGGAAATGATATTAAATGTTGCGAATTGTATATGCCTACATCTCTACCCCATATCTTTTAAATAAATACTTATTAAAAGTCTTTGACGTTTATTATATCTTTCTGCTGTAGGGAGGAGAGTGAAAGTGTGCTGACACTCAAGGGCCTGACTCCCACAGGGATGTTGCCTAGTGGAGTGTTGGCTGGAGGACGGCAGACCCTGCAAAGTGGTAATGATGTTATGCAACTTGCTGTGCCTCAGATGGACTGGGGCACACCTCACTCTTTTGCTAATAATACACATAATGCATGCAGGAAATTCCTTCTGCTTTTTAGTTCCTGTCTCAGCAGCTGACACCAGCAGGGTACTATATAATAGATGATGTCTGATTAATACCTACCAGGGCAGAATTTTGATAAAGTGAGTAATCCTTCCAGTTGAAAATAATGGCTAGTTCCTCAGCTTTCCATGAAATGATATGGGAGCAGCTCATATCATAATGTCTTATTTATTTATTTATTTATTTACTTGTCTAATGCACCCTTTTCTTTTAAAAGCCCCAGTTTAGAATGTGAATCAGGGATATCCATAATTCTAAAATGGAAATGTAATTCCAAGTTTCTTTTTATTTTTTATATTTATGTAATTGTATTAGACTATAGTTATATTTTCAAATACTTAATTTTAGAATAAACAGTCTGCTTAGGCCCCAGAACATTACTTATGCACTTCACTTGCCAAAAGATTTGTGCAAGGTTTTGTACTGTGGTAAATGATGCCAAAGTTTGTTTTCTGTGGTGTTTGTCAAATGTTCTATGTATAATTGACTGTCTATAACATGCTGTTTCCTTCCTCTGCAGATGTAGCTTCTTTGCTAAATCTGTCTGTCTTTCTTTAGGTTAGCTGTATGTCTGTAAAAGTATGTTCAATTAAATTATTCTCTCAGACACTTGTCTGTCTTTTGATGTAGAAGCAGCTTGGTAGCATTCTGAAGTTTGCTGCATTTGTTGCTGCACTCTGTGCATTCTGAACATGAATGTAATATTAGATATTAAGTCATTGTTATAAGGGGTTGAATTTAAATCCTGTAAGTCAAAATTGAAAGGTGTGCCTTTATTTTGCATGAAAATAAAAAGAATTATACGTAAAGCATTCCTGTAATCTGGCTCATTGAATATTTTATATTTAAAAAACTTAACTTTTGGCATAAATATTTGGGTAAACACTGATTTAATTTTTTTAAAGCCCATTATAGATTAAGTAGAAGAAACAGATGTGATGTGGTAGCCTATACAGTGACTCAGAGTCTAGATTTCTTTCCTTTGTGACTGGAAAGCAAAAATTGTGATGTGGAAAAGCCTGAATTTATATTTTATTGTAGCCACTTTTGACAGCCCTCCAAGGGTCATTGTTCTATTAAAACAGGCAGCAACAGGTCTGGTGTTTTACTTAATCATTATTAATAATTTGTTTTGGTATTGTAATTAATACATTTTTAAAGTGAAAAAGAGACTATATTTTAAATTTAATAAATTTGAATTATACTGACTCTACAATTTCACTTGGTCCCTTCATAATAAAAAGAATTTTTTTCCAGTAGACAGATCCTTTTTGCTTGTACTTTATATATGTTTTATTTTATATGTTATTGTATTGTCTACTACCACCACTGGCATATCTGAATACAACTGTGTTTTGAAATTATAGTTTCAAGTTTTCATTCTGAATGAGGTTTCTTTTTTTCCATTCTTGTTTTTCTGTAGTGCTGGGTATCAGGCCCAGGCCCTCAAGCATGCTAAGCATGCACTCTTATCACTGAACTAACTCCCCAGCCCTGGGTTTCTTTTTCTGATTAAAATCCAAAAAATTCTGCAATATTCTCAATACATTCCTTGCCCTCCATTTTTTTATAAGAAGTATTAGAAAAATTACTAAAGAAAATTTTGTGAATATACATTAAAACAAATTGAGAAGAACTTAAGCATTCTAGACTAGCAAAACTGTTAAAAGGGTAAATTTTAATAGCTTCAAAAGCTGGGTGTGGTGGGAATGCCTGTAATCTCAGCCTTGGGAAACTGAGGCAAGAGGATAGCCATGGCTTGGTGTAGTGGCACATGCCTGTAATTCCAGCACTTGGGAGGCTGAGGCAGGAGGATTGCCGAGTGTTTAAGGCCATCCTGGGCTACAAAGTGAGTTTAAGGGCAGCCTGAACTGCATAGCAAAACCTTGTCTCAAAAGAGGATAACCAAGTGTTTGAGGCTAGCCTGGGCTACGTAGTGAGTTCAGGGGTAGCCTGAATTACATAGTGGCACCCTGTCTCAAAAAAAAGCTTCAAAAATGTTATACCCTTACTCCTCTTTGTTTAGAAAAGAAAAACAAAATTGAAAGGGTATTGTACTTAAATAAATTTACAGTATGGCCATCTCTCTATTATCTGTGGATATATTAATACTTTCACATTATATCCATAGCAAATCTTGCTTTCAGATTCACAGTTAGCACCTGCTAATTACATGCTTTGTTGACAGTTCAGCGCTTTATTTATTTTTAATTCGCATGCAGCCTGAAGCTCATTCCTCCACCTTGGAAACCACCCTCAACGGCAGGGAAGGTTTGACAGACAGCAGCTTTACTGAAGGGATTGTCTATTCCCAGCATAGAGTGTGAGTTACCAGAGGGAGCTGAGCTTAAGGGGTCTAATTTGGGAAACTGTATACCCCCCCAGGTCTGCTAGTAATGGCTTTTGATAGTATGGTTTAAGCATTTGGTTGAAATTATTTCCATACGATAAACCCACTTTGAAACAAATAACAAAACTCAGGCAGGAGATGCGTCTGTATGGTTTTTTCAAAAAATTGTCTAGTATTTTTAATTTTAGTGGATATGTTCTCTAATGTTAGGGCATGCAACTGAGAGATATTGAAAAATAAAATTTAAATCTTCAGTCCTGTTGTCAGAAAACATAAATTGTCTTTTCAATAACTTTAAAGTTAATTTGCATACTATTTCTTGAGTGTTTTTATAAACTGCACAACTCTTTGGTACTGAGGATTGAACGCATGACCTTGCACTTACCAGGCAAGTGCTTGAGCCACTGTGCTAAATCCTTGGCTAAACTGCACAACTCTTACTGGAGTTTACTTTTATGTGCATATGTTTTCTTCATAGAAATTTGATTGGGAGGTAGCCCTAAATGCTATTGTCAGAGACCTACATGGGAAAATATGTAGCCAACTGTACTTTAATAACTTCAAATTCCTCTTGGTAATTTATTCTGTGTTGTATTGAGGAAACATAGTTTAAGACAGCACTATAATTAAACTTTCTAGGACTATATTAAGATTCCCAAAATAAGTGAAAACAAATAGAATACAGCAGTACTTTCCAAGATAAAAGTTTCCAGTTGGGCCAAGGATTTAGTTCAGCCTCTGAAGCACTTGCCTGGTAAGAATAAAGCTGTGAGTTTGATCCCCAGTACCAAAAAAAAAAAAAAAAGAAAGAAAGAAAGAGAGAAAAGAAAAGAAAAAAGGTTTCCAATTATCAGATCTTTTTTTAAGCTTAGTGCTTAAACTTCGTATGCTTATGTTTCAATTTAAATCATTCATCCTTTATAGTATGCAGTTTTGAATGTGATACCCATTTTAGGTTATAGAAAGGACTTGGGATCCATTAAAATTCTCAGGAAAGAGCAAAGAATATCATGTAACCTAGAAAATGCCTTTCCATATAAAATTAAGTGCATAGAATGATTTCGGACATGCATTACTACATTTCATAACTTTAAAAATATTCTAACAGACTTTTAAATTATTGATGTAATCATAGATACTAAATTTCATGTGCGATAAGTTTTCAGTCTTTATTACCATACACAGTAAAAGTTACAGAATGTTTCACATTAAGTAACTTTTATTATCATAAAGTCTTTTAAAATAAATTCTGGTAGACATTTTTCTCCAGTTATTAAGCTGTAATGAAATTTGTCCAGTTTTGAAGAGTAAGAATTCCATTCCTGATCAAACAGAAGTGGGTCAGTTAGTTGGCCATAGGCTTTTGTCTGGCACATTCCAGGATTACTTTCTAGGTCTTAGGGGTAAATTTTTTTGTCCTTGGTGATTTGTATAATGAGCATACAATAATTGTTTATTTGTAATATAATAGTTAAGGAAAATAAACTCTTCCTTTGTTTATTATTCATCCTGCTTCTTTTGGATTCCTAAATTCCTTTTACTATCTGGTTAAAATTAACAGTATTACCATGGATTCATCAGTACCATTTCATATTAATAAATGCTTTAGATAAATTGTATCACTTCTAATTATATTTATTCCTAAAAGGATATTTTAAGAATAAATTATTCTAATTGGCCTTATTTTGAAAGAAGGATAGGAGAATACAAATACTCTTTTTTTTTTTTAAGGAGAATACAAATATTCTTAGTTTGTGTACTTTGAGTACAGTATAGAAAGGGCAATATTGTGGGACAATATTTTTCTCTACAGTCTTAGGCCAGGTCCTCAGTGTGAGCCTTTTTTTTTTTCCCCCACAATTTAAACCCAGAAACAAGCTATTAAAGAATCTTTGACTACAAAATTTACAGCTAAGTATGTTGAGGTTCTTTAAGTGGGCCAGTATTAGCATTGCCAAGATGATTTCTTATTTATAATATGGTCTGTATTAGTGTCCATATCATGAAATAGTTAGGGTTTATTGCCTCAAAGACCCCTCAGTACTATCCCTTAATGCTTGTTTAATTGGTTGATAGGTTTTAAAAGATGCTCTGAAGACTTTAGTTAAGGATGCAGTCCTAGTTCTTAAGACAAATTCATGACAGGTTCACTATAACTGGTTGTTTTAAGGTTATAAACGTTTATATTTTGGGGCCATCAGTATTAGAATTGAAGCCAGTTACAATGATGTTCACCTCTAGTCTTATGTCCTTGGCAAGGTGAGGCAGGAGGATTGCATGAGCTTAAGAGTTTGAGGCTTACCTGAGCAACATAACAAGATTTCATCTAAAAATCTATAGATTTTTTTCCTGTAAGTAAAACCTCCTCTAGATGAACATGTAAGTTTAACTCATTTTCAGTAAAATTGTTAAAAAACAAAAAGAAAAGAAAAGAAAATTACAAAGAAAGAAGTTCCTACTAGACAAGAGGGGTCTTTTTAGGGTTCTTCCAAAAGAACAAAGCTATAGAACAGTTCTGCTTAGGCAAACTCACTAAGTTTATGGCCTTTAAGTTTCATTATAACTACCTGATTATGTCTTGTCTTATAATTAGAAGTGACAGGCAAACCATTGTTAACTTCTGAGTTTGTATATTATGAAACCAACTGGTGATAAGCAGTGTTTCCATTAGACATGAAAGAAGACAATTCTGTCATTATAATTTTATCCTAGAGAATTTTCCTGTGATTATAACTGGATGGCTAACAATGGAAAATTCTAATGCCATCAAAATGTTGAATTCAAGACGGATAATACTGCATGGATACTGAGGTGTCTGTGTTTACAGTAGGTCTACATGTTCTGTTTTTTGAGTGATGTTGTCATAGTGCTGTGTATAAACTGTGGTGTGTCAGGAATTGGGGGATTGGATGGGACTCTCATATGGGTACTATTTATGTTAAATTGTAAATGATGATGTAGTTTGGGATACTGTGATATTTAAAGTGATCATTGCCTTTTCTGCTGTACAATATGACCCTTCTCATCTCTCTCATTCATTTTGCATGCCTCTGCTCACTTCTGTACAGCCACAGTTGAGGCTATTGAGGCTGAAAAAGGTACGATCAGAGTCCTTATGCTGGGCAGAGATCTGTGGTGTGTGGGTGGGCATCAGAAAATGTCCTGTGGGTGTGTCTTACTCCTAGCTTGCACAGACCAAGATGAATCATACTCACTGACTCATCAGGTTTAATAGTCACATTCTTCTTTCTCTCTCTTTTTTTTTTTCAATCACAAGAATTGATGTCCATAGTGACAGTCTGTTTTAAAAATACATCCATAATTTAATGTTCCTGATTTTTTTAGAGGATAAATGGTATGCTATAACATTTAATGTTGCCTGTTTTAATTGAAAATACTAAACTTAACTCTGCAGATAGAGATCTGCTCTGTATTTTGCTTGATTCTCTGCTTAGATTTTTTTCCTATAAGTGAAACCTCCACTAGATGAACACGTGAGTTTAACTCATTTTCAGTAATGTGCCTGAGAGTGCAGGAACTGTTACAACAATGATTTTTTCTGCACCTTAGGCTATAGTTTACTGATAAGATTATATTCATGCAAATTGTTATGGCTTGATATTACTCATTACTGAATGTTTTACTGCCTCAGCCATTTGTTTGATTCATATACACAGACTGAATCTCAGGGATTACACATATTAAGCGATCAGATTATACCTAGAACTATGGAAATCTTTAGTATGAACAGTTTAATAGTGGAGGAAACATCATTCCAGATGAAATGAATGAATCCATAGCAGTTGATGAAGGATTGTATTTTGATTTTCCAAAGCATTTGTTGTAAATGGCTAGTAAATTAAGAAAAACATCTAAAATATGAAGCTATGAGTAGTTTTTGCTGTCAATCAAATGCAAATTTAACTCTTGGAGGCATTTCCCACCTTTTTCTTTGCATATTGGTGCAGATGGGGTAATGACCTCCAAGCTAAGTCTAATCTACTAAATGTTAACTACCTCTTTCTCCTCCTGAGCTGTTGGTATAGATTTATATGTTGAGGATTAACCTTGTTTAGCCTCCTCACTTATTCTACTCTTGTTGCTACCTTACTGTGATAGTCACTGGTGATTTTAGAATCTAAGGTAGGAGATAACTTATACAGAAGTCAGATTTATATACTGAGACTATTGCCTGGAGGTTGATTTTGTGGGCAGAGGAGGATCATTTTTGTGTGTCATTTTGTTTTAGTATTAAAGCTACCCTAGCATTTTTCATCTTTGAAGCTATCGTGTTTATATTTAGGTTTAAACATTTCACATTTTAAGGGGAAGATTGGAATGGGGATAGGATTCAGTTAAAGTAAGATTTAAGTGTTGCTCTTTACATCTATTTTCTCTCTTCTTAAAAAAATTATTATGTTTTTTTTTTAAATCTCAGAATTGTTTTACAATTACTGACTTATCAAATTTGCATTTTGTTAAGCAATACGAGGATTCTCTCCACCACATAGAATCTGCAGTTTTGAAGAGGCAAAGGGTTTGGATAGGATCAATGAGAGAATGCCACCTCGGAAAGATGCTGTACAACAAGATGGTTTCAATTCTCTGAACACCGCACATGCCACTGAGAACCACGGAACTGGCAACCATAGTGCCCAGTGACCGTCGACTTCCCAGGGACTCTCACAACTCGGGCCCCAAATGGACAAATCACCCGAGGAGCTGGAAGGGTTGGCCAAGCTGACTATAAATATTACAGTCCCTCTGAAGAAACCATTGTGCTTTTTGAGTCCTTAGCCCCCTTCCTGGATGGAGGATTGAGGGCCCTGGGATATGTGCTATTTGATAAGATTGGGTCATCGCTGCCAACGTGGAGAGTAGTGAGCAAAGGGGCTTGGGGCAATTCCCAGTGGAGGGCATCTACACCTCCATTTATGCTTGTGGTTCACACATTTACGTTTACAAATGAGATTTCTTTTTTCCCTCAGTAGACTTAGAATTTTTTTCAATCATGACTTCAAATGCAATCCTAAGCGTTAATGTGGACTTTTTTTTTCAATGAAATGTCTTTAAAGGATGAATTAGCATGGTCTTAAAATATATTTCTGAGGTTACTAGCTGTATTTTGAATTGTAGGCAAAATACTGAGAAATCCAGTATTTTGGTGTTTATACAAAATGCTGACCTCAGGTCTAGAGTTCTTAAATGTGGCTAATTCTGTAACATAGTCTTGATATTTTTCAATTATGAATACATATACTATTTCTAGGAATACTCTTACTTGAACGAAAATCCAAAAACTAATTTAAAATCTTTTTTGCCCAGATCTTTTGAGATTTATACCCCAGAGATTTAAGAAGAAAACCTCTTAAATTTCAAATTTATGAAGAATTACAGAATTACTCACTTAAGGTACTTTAAAAGAAGTTTGTATATTGTCAAAGTAAATTTTAATTCAAATCATGTCTGTAAAACTTGACGTATTTTGTGTATGCATGTTTTCATTTTGCAAATATTTAATATATAGACCTATGATGTACAGGTACAACATGTATAGGTTACCTAGATGTTACAAGAAATTTTAGTTCATTGTGAGTACTCCAGTTACTTAAATAGCCACCAGGGTGATTTGCTGATGGCTTTCTATCATTTTTATGTTTTAATGCAAAGGAAATTTTAAATGTTCTGGAAGTGTTTTTGATTAAGCATTGCAGCCTAGAAACAATGGTTCTGCTCAAATCTTCAGATGTTAGTGGAAGCATAAAAGTCAAGACTGCATGTTGAAATTTTTCATTTGATAGTTACAGAACTGCTTGGTTAAACTAAATGGAACCATGTGCTAATTTTACACAATTATTGATCTGTATTGATTGCCACTGTAGTTTGGTATTTCCCTTTACTTTGGTGGCCTGCTTTCCTCATGCCCTGGAATACAACTCAGAGCTCCAGGCAGCGGAACCGTCTATTGTTTTGTTTGCCAGAAAGTGCACCCTGTATGGTCTCCTGTCTAAGTTGGAAATATTATGCATGTCCAGGACTATTCGAGTATTTTATAAACAATAGCACACAATAAATTCCATGCATGGGCCGCTGCTCTTATCTCTGTGTTGGGTTTTATTTGGAAGATGCAATCTGATTTGACCTTTTTATGCAAATTTAAAAATTCTGTTAATGGAGCTGGGATATCCTTCAGAGATTATCTGATTGATGGTTCATGGTAATTTGATGAATTAAATTGTTGTTTTCATCAAATTTTTTCCCCCTTAAACTTTTGTTATGTTTATTCTATGTGACCATTAGTAACTGAGTACTACAAGACTTGGATGCTTATGGTAGTTCTCCTAAATACATTTAAAATCTCTATTTTCATTAACTTTTAATTGAAAAAAAATGTTCTTGCTTAGAATTTTGTTATAGTGGTATTGGGAAATTATTGGATGTTTTAACAACAGCAAAAAGTAATTATTAATGATACTAGATTTTCTTGCCATCCATCATACTCCTAGTTTGCTGTAATCAAAGCAAGGATAGGATTGTGCAAATTGAGGAAAATTAGGATGTTGGTCACATTGTAAAATAATTTAATTATGTTTTTTAAAAAAATTTATTAATATGTTTGTAATGCATTCATCATGGAAAATTGGTATATATATATATATATATATATATATATATATATATATATATATATATTATCATGATCTTTCCTTTTCTCCTCCCTTTCCTTCCATCTCCTCTCATACCCAGATCCCCTTCCCATCTCCACAGCATCTCTCTTTGTTTTTTATTTGTCTTTTATTTTGCTCTTTATAGTATGTTGGGTTTCTCAGATATGACATGAACAATAATTATAATAATAAACACTGTAAAACTAAATTTCCATCAAAATATATATACCTGTCTAATTCCAGTTTTTAAAAAAACAACTTCTCAAGTTATTATAGGTTCTATTTGATATAATACTAACTTGCAAATCACTTTCTGAACTGCCTCGAAAATTATGCACTGCATACCTTAAAGATTTTTTTTTAATGTTGGTGTTTTGTGATAGCTCTGCATCTCTAAAGTAGGAATTTGACTAGTATGTTAATTGCCAGGAATTTCTTTAGCCCTTAGGTTCATCACTATGATTATATAATATTTGTGGAAAGTTATGGGTAAGCATAAAACATCATTAGCAAACTAGAAAATTCTAGGTTGATGGTAAAAATTAAGAGGAAACAACTCAAAAAAAGCAGTATAAAGCCAAGTATAATGGGACACACCTGTAATACCAGCACTTGGAAGGGTGAGGCAGGGGGATTGCTGTGAGTTCAAGGCCAGCCTCAGCTCTAGTAGATTCAAGGCTTTTGGGGGGAAAAAAGGTAGTATACACAAAAAGGGGTATAATGTCACAGCCTTACAGACCACTTCCTACTTGTTGAATAGGAACCTCTTTCAAGTCTTTTTTAGCTTTTCAACTTTAATGCAATTCATGATGAATGTAAATTGTGAAAATGTAGATCTTTTTAAATTGTCACTTTAAATTTCTACTGATGCAAGTAGTAGTGATGAAAAATATATTCAACATCAAAATTTTTCTGTCATTCTCTTCAAGATGATATGTTTGAATTACCAAAGTCAATCTCTTGATTTCCTGTACCTTCTGTGGTTCAGACATTAGCAACACAATTTATAATCTCTTTAGAGTTTGAGGTCAAATTTTAAAACCTGTTAAGTTTGAATTTGTCCTGAAAGTTTTGCTTAGAATGCGTCATCCCTATTTTATTCAGGTTTTTTGCCTATTGTGACTGATTTTTCTTTGTTCACAGCTATTCTGTATAATGTTTCATTGATTCTGGGTTTGTTTGGGGTTTTTTTTTTTTGTTTTTTTGGTACCAGGGATCAAACTCATGACCTCGTGCTTATCAGGCAAGCGCTTGAGCCACTGAGCTAAGTCCCCAGCCCCTGTTTTATTGATTCTTTAACATGATGTTTCCATCTTCCCTTGCCAATAGTTTGTGTTTTCTACACTTCAGGGTTCCAGTGAGTTCTTTTCTTTGCCTCAGAACTATGTGGATTTAGCAGAGCATGGTTTCACATGACTATGTGCAGGATCACAAGTTCAGGCCCAGCCTGGGCAGCTTAATCACTTAGTGAGGTATAACTCAAAATTTTAAAAAGGATTGGAGATGTAGCTTGGTACAAAGGCCTTAGGTTCTGTTTTCAGTACAAAAAAAAAAAAAAAATCCAGCCGTATCTATGGATTTAATTTGCCAGATTCCAGGACCTTGTTTTAAGAGATTCTGTTCCCTGTTTTGATGATGTTCATAGAGACAGGTAAGTGACAGTTGGGATCAAATACAGCCAGACAAGTCTTGCAGTCATACAGGACCACTGCTTTAACGACTGATAGATTGTACAGCTCAATAGCTTTGAGATAAGGAGCCATGAACATGCTGGATCAGCAGCCATTATGAGAAGAAATAAGGGGATGATTGAGTAGATTCTTTCCCATTTTCCATTCCTAGAAATAATTTACACTTTTAGTTTTAAATACAATGTTGGGCTTATATTCCAGAAACATTTATTCCTCTTTTGAAATAGGTGAAATGCCAGTGGTAACACTCTCACATAACACCTTACTCCTTTTTCAGGACATGTGAATTTTACAAATTAATTCTGCTTGTTTCCCCTGCAGTTGGTTACTATTCAATGTTCATTTCTCTTCTCCTTTCATAGATAATTAAATTTATACTTATGCCTAGATTGGACATTGTTGAGTTCTGTTTGAGCAGTGTTATATTAAAAAAAAACTTTGACTGTGGGGGAACTCATCCTGGGCCTAGATTGACATCCAGGGACTTTGGGAATTCCAGTGCCTCCAAGCAAATGCCTACCCTTTTCAACCACATACTAACTTCTGAAATAATCCCAAGGGTTTTGTTTGTGTTTTTTGAAGATGTAAACTGAGAACAGAAATACTGCCTTGAAAAAAGCCCAGGAAGCAGTAGGTTTCATCTTTCCTCAGTCTGCCAGGCTTTTGGTAAGTTTGGGAGTGTTGACATAGTCTTGAGTCCTCTTGGCAGAGAATAAGGGTCAAAAAGACAGTGGCCCTTGGGCAGTGGTCCAAGTCCTTACTTGCCTCATTAGAGAGAAGTCAACCTTGTGTGTCTGGTTGGCAGGGCACACTTAATCACGGAGAAGTATCATTTCAACAGTTTGCAAAGAAAAGTGATATGAAGGGACAGCTGCAAGTAAGCCACAACCTCCATCTGAGGAAATCAAGCACTCACTTCACTTGGAGGAAAGAGAAAAGGAAGGAAGCCTAGGGCTTAACAGGGTAAGTTACTTTCCCATCAACCTGTCTGCTTACTTAGTTTATAATTGAGTAAAGTATTTATCACCCTGGGAAGTGTTAATCACTGATTAAGCAGCTGAATGTGGTCATAATAGCAATGTTAATGTATTTCTTTTTTTCTTTCTTTCTTTCTTTCCCTACCCCTTTTGTGGATCCTCAAGAACTAGCTTTATATCCCTTTTCTCACCTCCTGAAAGATGTTTGGTGTTTGCTAGTGAATTAGAGAATGGTGAGTGGGCCATCTTGGTCTAGAAATAGACAATATCAATGACGTGGCTGAAAATTGAGGTTTTCAATTGGTAAGGAAGGAGAAAGATTGGAGACCACTATCTAGGAATAGGTTTAATATTTTGGTTTGTAAATTGGAGGTGAAGAATGACAGATTTTCTGGGTAATCCAATTCTTATCTCTTCAGTCCTAGGTGTGTGTTTCTCATATTGTAGGAACATTACACAGTGGTGCCTTGGTTCCTAAACTTAGTTCTTTCTGTGATTCTGGTTGCAGCTAAGTATGGCTAGAAAAAAAGTGATTCTCTTTCTAGGTAAACTGAACTTTGTTAAATTTTGAGACCTTACTGTAATTCTTTACAGCTTTGCCCTTGTGTTCCCTCTTTGTTTGGTTTTTGGTTTTTGGTTTCTTTGTATCTTGTTTTGTTTTGTTTTTTGCTTCTGTCAGTTTATATGCCTAGAACTGGGAAGTCACTCAGGCTGTGCAGGAAAGTTAGAACCAGGGAAGTTGTGTCTGGGCCTGAGTTACGGAAACTTGGACGGGAGCCTGAAGAATGAGAAAATATATATATATATATATATATATATATATATATATATATATATACCTAAGCTCATTCCTACCTTTTTACCTTCTTGTTGGAAAGACAGCACATTTGTACTGTAGGTCAGCAATGTATTCTAGACATGATGGAGATTATGATATTACAGATTTCACAATTCTTTTTTGAGTCCCATGCTTCTTTTCACTTCTAGCAAGTTCTTTTAATCCCTATGTCCCTATCCTTTGAGGAAGATTAACTTGGAAATTCAGTTAAGTATGCAGTAACTTTCTAATCTTTTTTTTTTGAGACAAGGTCTCACTATGTCAGGGTGACCCTGAACTCACTACGTAGCTCAGGCTGGCCTCAAATTCTTAGGAGTTCTCTTGCCTCGGCTTCCACTGCAACAAAAACACTTCTACTTTAGCATTGGAAACATTTATTATAGGTCCTGGGACTTAAGACTAAAATTGTGTCAAATCAAGCTACTTTCCCTATGTTTAAAAGAAAAAAAATGAAAAAGTCCCATTCTTTCAAGGCTTAAAAAGGTACTGTCTTGACCTGGGCAAGGACTAATGGCAGACAGAGCAAATGAATAAATGATTTTTCTCTGACGGCAGCGATTCTGGAAATGCACTGAGATTGTATAGTGATTAAAAAGGGAAAGCAGTTGGACTGTGGTTTTAGCTCAGCAAGAGTGCTTGCTTAGTGTGCATGAAGTTCTTGTGTGATCCCTAGCATTAACCCCCCCCCCCAAAAAAAAGGGCAGAATCAGATCAGTGGAGTTCTGAAGTATAAATAGCAGTTTCATCTACCCTTCAGTAAAGGGACATAACCTTTAAACCTTAAAGTAGTCTATTACCATTAGGTCCCATTTTGGTACCAGGGATCGAACCCATGACCTTACGCTTGCCAGGCAAGCACTTAAGCCACTGAGCTAAATCCCCAGCCCTAGGTCCCATTTCTTTTATAGTAATGTAGATACTGTGATACACAGAAGAGCTTCATTCTATGGACCCCTTACATTCACTAATGAGTTAAGGGGTAATAATGACAGGGTACATGAAAACAGATGAGAAGAAAATACAAAGGAAAAATTTTTTCCTCCATTAACCTCAGGACAAAGGTTTACTAGTTTACAAAAACTGGGTTATTCTGGAACTGTTTGTTTTTGCTACCTATGTACACTTCAGCCACATGGTGATTCTTGAATTTTTTTCCGTGTAATAGATGTGGACCAGAAGGATCATATGTCAAACCCTTTGATCAAATGTCAGGCTGTTTTTATAACAAAATATGATCCCTGATTTGAACTTTGTTATATCATTCACAGTAAAACCAACCACTGCCAATGTTTTTATCCTCTTATCATTTTCCTGGCCCAGGAGGTAAATCTGGATATTAATAATTGTTTTGGCCTTTCAGTGCCTACAGATACTTTTCTTTCTTCCTTTTTCTTGAGGTAAAATTCATATAACAAAATAATTTAAAATTAGTAATTAAATGGCATTTAGTACACTCACAGTGTTGTGCAACCACCACCCCTGTCTTAATTCCAAAACATTTTTATCACCCCAAAAGAAAATCCCAGGCTGGAGATATAGCTCATTGATAGCATACTTGCCTAGCATGCTTGAGGCCCTGGTTCAATCCCTAGCACAAACACACACACACACACACACACACACACACACTCGGAGGAGGAAGAAAAAAAAGAAAACCTTATACTTTGTCTTTTTTTTTTTTGGAGACAGGGTCCTCTATGCAGTTCAGGCTGGCCTTGAGCTCACTTTGTAGCCTCGGCTGGTCTCGAACTCACAACGATTCTCCTGCCTCAGCCTCCCAAGTGCTGGGATTACAGGCATGAGCCACCACGCCCGGCTAGAAAACCTTATACTTGTTAAGCAGTTTTTTCTAACTTTCCCTTTACCCAGTTACTGGCAAATACCAACTGAGAAAGCAGTTTCTCAGTTGACCTATTCTTGATACTTCATATAAATGTTATCGTATGACATGTAACTGCTTATGTCTGGCTTCTTTCACTTCCCTATAATGTTTCTGAGGTTTATTCAGCATGTCAGTATTTTTTCTATGATTTTCATATATATACATATATTTTTTTTCCCATTTTATTTATTCATCCACTGGTGAATCATTAATTGTTTCTATCTTTTGAATAGTGCTGCTATAAACATTAATGTATAAGCGTTTGTTTAGGTATCTGTTTTTAGGGATATATACCTAAGAATGAAACTGATGGGTCATATAGTAATTACAGATTCAACTTTTTGAGGAACTGCTATACTGTTTTCCATGGTGTTTGCACCATTTTACATTTCCACCAGCATTACACAGGGTTTCCATTACATGCTCAATACTTCATTTATTTGTTTATTTTTATAGTAATCATCTTAGTGTGTGAAGTGATATTACATTGTGGTTTTGATTTGCATTTCCCTAATTAATGAACATATTTTCTTGTGTACTGCCATTTGCATATATTCTTTGGAAAATATCTATTCAAATGCAATATTTTGCCCACTTTTTAATTGGATTTTTTGTGTTACAGTTTTTTATTTATTCTGGGTGTTAACTCCGTGTCAGATATATGATTTGAAAATATTTTCTACCATTCTGTGGCTCTCATTTTACTTTGATAGTGTCCTTTTATTTTTTGTGGTACTAGAGATAGAAGCCAAGTCCTCATATATGCTAAGCATGTGCACTACTACTGAGCTGCACCTCCAGCCCAGTAGTATCCTCTAATGTGCACAAGTTTTTAGCTTCAGTGTAGTCATTTATCTGTTTTTTTCTTGAGTTACCTGCACTTGTGGTGACATACCTAAGAAATGTTTTCCAAATTCATGTCATGAAGCTTTCCCTGTTTTCTTCTGAGACTTATGTTCAGCTAGTTTTTTGGTTTTTTGGGGGGGTTGATTGGTTGTGGTGGGGTTTTTTTTTTTTTTGTTTGTTTGTTTGTTTTAAAACAGGGTCTTGCTATGTAGTTCAGACTAGCATTAAACTTACTGTGTAGCCCAGGATGGTCTCGAACTTGCAGCAGTCTTTCTGCCTCAGCCTCCCAAGTGCTAGGATTACAGTTGTAGCCACCACACCAGGCTATATATTTAGCTCTTGTATTTAAAAACATAACATTCAAACTCAAATTCTATTTAATTTCCAGAATGTTACCATCTTAATTTCTATGTTCATGCTTTTCTCTGTACTTTGAATATTTGAAGATGGGGGAAGGGAATTCTGAGTATTCCCGTTTATCAAGATCAATTTCAAATGCTCTCTATTTAATAAGGCTTTCCTATAGTTTATCCATTGAAGAAACTCTTTTAATCTCTCACTAGAGCTTTCATTTCATTTTTCTTAGAGAATTTATATACTACCTAATAGTTTACATCTAATCTCCCTGTAAGACATTCAGATGAGATGTATGTATATTCTTCATATTTATTTCTATACATTATTTTGCATTTTTTATTTTAATCTGTTTATTAATAAATGTATTTTGAATGAGTGAATGTTTTACTATTTTCCAGTATGGTCCCTTTTGTCTACTCAACCCTTACAGAAGGCATGGGAAAAGACAAGACAGGAAAGTTGACCATTACATTGTGGATATATCCTTAATTCTACTTCAAAACTTAACTTTTTAGGAAATTTTCTTCATTCTTTTCCTGACTTATTCGGACTACATAACTCTTTAACATTGTCATGCTCATTTTATGTTGCCTTTTATTTCTATTTTTGTTTTGTTGCTTATAAATGTAATGGCAGTTCCTTTAAAATGAATATAATAATACATGACTATAACCTCCTTATAAAAAGTTTACAGATGAGGAAGTCCCCTTTTATCAAACTGGTTTCTATTTCATTATCTTTTTCTCCTACTCAGAGTTAATCAGTATTACTAGGTTTTTTGTTTGTTTGTACTGGGGATCATGACCTTGCACTCGTCAGGCAGGCACTTATGCTGCTAAGCTAAATCCCTGGCTTATATTACTAGTTTCCTAAGAGTTCTGCCTGACTTTTTTTTGGAGGGGGATTCTTTTTGAGATGGAATCTCACTATGCAGTTCAAGCTGGCCTTGAGCTCACTTTGTAACCCAGGCTGGTCTTAAATTTGCAACAATCTTCCTGCCTCAGCCTCTTGAGTACTAGGATTACAGGCATGCACCACCACACCTAGCTCTGGCCAACTTTCTTTGCACTTACTTACGTGTACATTTATAAATAGAACTTCATATGTAATACATGCAAATTATATTTTTGCATAATTCTCTGTTTTTCACAACTGTCTGTGGTGATCGCTAATCCATAAATACTAAATAAATCTTACTGATAATTTGGGTCTGAAAGCCTGGACTGAGAAGTCAGAAGTCAAACACCTGAAAATATATCATGTCCAATTTGGCAAATTCAACTTAATATCTGTTCTTCATATAGTTCCCAGACATCATTGAACAGGCCATGGCTCCACGTTTACGGCAAAGAAGGCATAAGAAACGTCCATCGGTGACTCCTATGGTTGTAACTCCATCCACAGTTGTGACTCCTATACCTGTGACCCTCACAAAACCTGACCCTAGCATTGATGCACTTGGCTTCTTCTCCTTGGATAATAATGTTCCTGGCCTATCCAAGCTGATTCTTCAAAAGCTGAACATGAAAAGCTATGAAGAATACAAGTGAGTGACTAGTTCTGTGGAAGAAAGACATTGTCTTTGGTAGAAGTGATTTCAGGAGATGAAGGGAAAATGTAATTTGGGCAATAGGAGGTATTTGTAATGAGTACTTTTCTCATCCTGACTTCCCAGTTTTATTACCAAAAAAGAGAGAGGATTTACTTAAGAAAGAAATGATAACGGAAGACACAAGATTATGTGAAAATGTATAGGAGGTAAAGTAAGGGACATGAGAGGTTTTGAAAATGTTCTTTTCTCTATTGCCACTTTTCTTTGTTGTTTCTGCAGGATGGTTGTAGATGGGGGTACCCCTGTATCAGGCTTTGGATTTCGATGTCCTCAAGAAATGTTCCAGAGATTGGAGGACACATTCCGGTTCTGTGCTCACTGTAGAGCACTACCTAGTGGACTTTCAGACTCCAAGGTTCTCCGGCACTGTAAAAGGTGATTTGTGACATGCTAATAGGGAAAACATTCAAAAATGACCATATTTAAGTCCACATCCCAAAAGGAAATTCAAAAGTTTTCAGAATAATTTAAGTCTTATTCCTCATTTTGTGTAACTCAAGTCACAGAGAGATTAGAATATAGTTGTAATTCTGCTTATTTTTGGTGCTATGGGGAGATGAGACAAGAACAAACCCTCTTCCCTACTCAAGTTGTTACCTTTCACAGATACAAATGGACCTTGCTCAATGAAGATTCATAGATGTGAATAAATTGTACAAGTAGCTCATGTGACCACCTTACCATTTTTTTGTTTTTTTGTTTGTTTGTTTTGGGTTTTTTTTGGAGACAAATGTCTTACTTTGTAGTACAGGCTGGCCTTAAACTCACTATGTGACTTCAAACTTGCAGTGATCCTCCTGCCTTAGCCTCCCAAGTGCTGGGATTAAGGTGTACACCACTATACCCAGCTAACCTTACTATTTTAGTTACCAAGGTTTATTATTAGTTGTACTGCGCCACCATTTTAAGGTAACTCTGAAAGTAAAATTATTTACAGTATTTTTATGTATGTATTTGGTTGTATACTGTATAAGACTCACTTTGTCAAACTCATAAATGAGTCTTACAGAGGTTCTCTTGGAACAGAATTTGCTTATGAATAGGAGACTTACTGTATTCAAGTGATAAGACCACCTCTGTTCTGGAGAGGTTGGATTTGAGTCATATTTATTTCTGTGACTCATTCTCTTAGGTGCAGAAATGTGTATTACTGTGGTCCAGAGTGTCAGAGGTCAGACTGGCCAGCACACAGGAGGGTTTGTCGAGAGCTTTGTCATGTGGCTGTGGATCGTCTCATGGAATGGCTCCTGGTCACAGGTGAAGTGGTGGTGTTGGGGAACTCTGCCATAATGGCCATAGTTGGTTGTAGTTGAAGGAAGATAACAAAGGCATATTATTGGGAGAGAAAAAAAGGAACTGGGAAGGGATGGGTCACTTGGGATCACACTTTGGCAGAATGAACATGGAGAGATTATTGCTCGTTAGTGAGGAGGAAGCTTTGAAGCCAGGGAAGCATTAGGTCACTTCTTATTCCTTCTTTTTTACAGGCGATTTTGTCCTACCCTCAGGACCTTGGCCATGGCCAGCTGACGTACAGGACTGGGATACTTGGTTTTCTATGAGAGGGTTACAGCTAGAGGCTACACTGGATGCTGTGCTAGGTAGCCATGCTATGACCATCCTCTGGGCCAGTGTAGGAAGGCCAAGGCCAGACCCAGATGCTCTCCGGGGGTCTTTGAAGCGGCTGCTGACAGATATCTTGTCACGGCCTTTGACACTGGGCCTAGGACTTAGGGCCCTGGGGATAAACACTGGAAAGCCTGGAGGAAGCACAGTGCATGTGGTTGGTGCTTCTCATGTAGAGACATTTCTCACTCGTTCTGAGGACTATAATGAGCTTGGCTACATGTTTCCTGGACATCTTGGCTTCCATGTGATCATGGTGGGTGTGGATGTGGCTACTAGCTTTTTACAGAGCACTGCAACATCAACTCCAGAACCTGACACCGTTCACCTTAGTGGCCACAGGGGCCTCTATCATGACTTCTGGGAGGAACAGGTAGAGGCTGGGCAGATAGCCCATCCAGATATGGTAGTGGCTTTCCATCCAGGTAAGAGCTTTTGCTTCACAGGAATATTGGGTGGCTTCATGAAAATTTTCTATCCTTATTCTTGTAACTTTTTATCTTTGGAGCCTTATTCATTTGGGCTTGTTAAATCCCATGTGATGAAAGCCTTGGTTCATCATTTGCTACATGTACTACACCAGAGTTTAGAATTTTTCATTGAGCTTGGGGTAGATGAGGATGAGGATGGTGAGCAACATGAGGGTTGGGGTGGACATAGTGAAAGAAGTATCTTGCTTGTACCTCAGTCTTTCCTCTGGCTATTCCGATTTCTATTTTTGTTCCATAGGTTTCCATGCCTCCCCAACCTTGATGGAAGCTTGGCTACCTACCTTGCTGCTACTTCGTGACTATAAGATCCCTACATTGCTTACCATGTACAGGTTTTGACCTATTTCTATTCGTGATGCCTCCCTGATGCACTTATACCACTCTTCATATGGAAGAGTTTGTTTTTGCTTCCCCTTGCAGTTTCTACCTTCTTGTGAAGATGTTCTTCCTTCCCCCATGTAGCCTTTTTATCCACTATGCTGCTTAATTACGGATTTAGTGAGACATGTGAGAGGAATAGTCCTTATCTAGTTCAGTCTTGGGTAATTTTTGGAATTCTTAAGTACAGAAATGTCATGCTTTTGAGCAATTGCTATTCTCTCTCTGGCTCTCACTCTCACTATCATAATCATTAACAGTTTTTCTTATCTCTTTCCCATAGCTATCAAGAATTGGCAGCCTCTTTGCAGATTCTGGTGGACTTGGATACCCATATCATTGCCTATGGAGCTAATCCTTTCGCATCTCTCAAGCCTGAACAGGTCTATTCCAACCCCAACAAGCAGCCAGTATACTGCAGTGCCTACTATATCATGTTTCATGGGAGTTCCTGCCAGCTAGAGGAGAGGCAATTAGATGAGAAAGTAGATGGTGGGGTTTAAATGGCTGAGCCAGATCCTAACTGGATTCCTAGAAAATGAGGAAGCTATGATACAGTTATACTGCACATGCCAGGTTGTTACTAACGCTGAAACATACTTTGTTCAGAATAAATCTCATTCACTGTCCAGATAAAAGAGTCTAAGCTGAATGAGAACAACAGTATGATGTAACTTATTTCTAAGTGGTTAGTCACAAGTAGCTTCTAAAGATAGGTTTCTAGACTTAGTAGTGGCAAAAAGCCCTGGCATTGGTCTTTCCAGTGTCTGTAGTTCCTAATAGTTTCCTTTGTGAGTAAGTTGTACTTTTTGACTGAAACAGGATGGCACTAAAGACAAAAAACGTATTCTGAAAATAATTCTTCTTATCCTGCAATTCGGGGTAAAAACTGGAGAAGTTGATGACTTAAAAGTGATCTGAGAATGGACAAGTCAGGGAAGTTTAGGGAACATGGGGAGGGTTGTAAATATTAGCACATTGCCATATTTCTTCCCCCCTCTCCTCGAGTAATGTCTCATTTTCCAGTTGTCTTTTGGGGAATTCTGACCTGATGGTATATTTTAGTTATCCCAGGTTATATCAAACTTTACTTAAATTCATTGACATTACCTCCTGTCGTATACCACAATAAATTCAATTTTGAGGGTGTTTGTTGATTTGTTTGTTCTAATGACAGAGGAGGGCTCACTACATTGCCCAGGCTAATCCTGATCTTGTGGCCTCAAGTGATCCACTTGCCTCAACCCCTCAAATAGTTAGGTCTGCAGATACCACACTGTGCCCAGCTACTTCAGGGCTTCTTAAATCACTACTTTTATATTATTTTTTGCAAGTATTACTCACTTGCATGCAATACTTTGAAATGGAAGATTAGTATTAGCTTTGTTTGGGCCTGCCATTTTTCTATATACTTGTCTAATGTTATCTTTCTCTTATCACACTCTCAGGATTACTAGGTGCTCATTTCTACAATCTTGCCATTTTTACATACTTGCATATATACCATCTGTCACCCCCATATACACATATGTATTCTTATAGGGATAATTTTGAATTCATTTGTTTTATTTTTTATTTGTTTGTTTGTTTGTTTTAGGCAGGGTGTTGCGATGCTATTCAGGTTGGCCTTAAACTCACTATGTAGCCCAAGCTGGCCTCAAACTTCCAGCAGTCCTCCTGCCTCATCATCCTGAATGCTAGGATTAAGGCGTTCACCACCATGCCCCACTCATTTATTCGTTTAAAACAGTTAACATTTACTGTGTGAAAGGTATGGTATTACTGCTTTGGGGAAATAGATAAATAAGAGATGGTCCTTATTCTTAAGTGAGGAAGAGAAATAATTATGTGTATAGAGATTCTTTTATTGAAGAATATAATAATAAACACAAGAGAGACTTGTATTGCTAAGGAAATAGAGGCTTTGTTGATATCAGCAGAGAGATCACTTTGGTAACTGGTAGTGAAAGTATTATGAATTAAAATTTTATGAAACAAAAATAATAAAATAAAATTTTATGAAACAAAGGGCAGGGCATTCCAGATAAAAAATAGGAACAGGAGGTTGGAGGCAGATAAATTTGGGGAGGGGGAGTTATAGAGTACATTGAAGGGTTAGTATAAATGAAGTCTGGAAAGTAGTTTGGCTTTACATTATATATCTATTGTAGAGCTAAGTACAATCTTGGGGTAACCATCAGATATTAGTAGTTTAGCCCTAAGCTAAACTACTATAAATCTTAGTTTACTCATTTGCAAAATAGGGATAATACCTGTTGTTCAAAGTAGCATTAAGAATTAAATGAAAATATTTGTAAAGTTGGAGGATTCGCACATCTCACTTTCAGAATTTACACAAAGTAGTAGTAATCAAGCCAAGTGTGGTGGCACATGCCTATAATCCCAAGACTCAGAAGGCTGAGGCAGGAGAATTGCCTAGAGCTTGAGGCCAGCCTGAAGTATATAGTGAGACCCTGTCTCAAAAAACAAAGACAAAACTATGTGGTGCTGGCATAGGACAGATATATTCATCTATGAAATAGGATTGGGAGTTGTCTGAATCTGTTTGAGCTACTATAATAACATATCATTTAAAAGGTGGCTTATAAACAACTGAAATTTCACACAAATTTCAGAAGATAGAAGTCAAAAAATCAAAGCATTGGCCTGTTTGGTTTTATTTTATTTTATTTTATTTTTTGGTACCAGGGATCGAACTCATGACCTTGAGCGGAGGCAGGTGCTTAGGCCACTGAGCTAAATCCCCGGCCCTGTTTGGTATCTTTTAAGGTCTTATTTTCTCATTTACAGAAGGCATCTGCTTACTTCATCCTCATGTGGTGACTCTCATTCCTCTTTTATAAAAGAATTACTCATTGATGGCCTCATCACTTCTTAAAGGCTCCACTTCCTATTACCATCACATTTCAATGCATTAATTTTAAGTGGGACATGTACATTCAGACTCGTAACAAAAATTGAAAAAAAGATCCTTACATGTATGGCCTATTGATTTTTGACAGGGGTGCCAAAGCAATTCAATGAGGAAAAATCGACTTTTAAATAAATGGTGCTGTTGTCAAGGATGTCCAGAGTAATTCAAGGGAAAAACAATAGACTTTTTTTTTTAAGGGCTGGGGATTTAGCTCAGCGACATAAGCGCCTACCTTGTAATAGACTTTTTTTTTTTTTTTCTGAGAGTTGAACTCATGACCTTGCACTTGCCAGGCAGGCACTGTGCAAAGAATAGACTTCTGAACAAAATGCCAAGACTGGGGCTGGGGATTTAGCTCAGTAAGCATAAGTGCCTGCCTGGCAAGTGCAAGGTCATGAGTTTGATCCCCAGCACCAAAAAAAAAAAAAAAAAATTACTTTAAAAAAATGGGCCAGAGGTTTAGCTTAGCGACATAAGCACCTGCCTGGCAAATGCAAGGTCATGAGTTCGATCCCCAGTACTTAACCAAAAAAAAAAAAAAAGATGCTGAGACAGTTAAATATCTACATGCAAAAGAATAAAGTTGGACTTCAAACTCAGAATATAGGAAAATTTACTCAAAATGGTTCAAAGACCTAAAAAGCTAAGAAGAAAATATAGTGATAAATTTTCATGAAATTGTATTGGGAAATGTTTTTTAGACACGATACCAAAACTGAGCCAAAATAAAAACTGTTTCAAGAAAGTAAAAGCCTTGATGTGCATGGTGGTACACACCTCTAATCCCAGCTACTGAGGAGGCTGGGGCAAGAGAATTTAGCAAGACTCAGTGTCAAAATGAATAGAAAAAAATTAGAAGTAAGATGTGCCAAGGATTTAGCTCAGTGGCATAAGCACCTGCCTTGCAAACGTGCCGTTGTGAGTTCGATCCCCGATGCCAAAAAAAAAAGAAAAGAAGTAAGGTGTGATGGAACATGCCTGTAATTCCAGCACTCTGGGAGGCTGAAGCTGGAAGAGCTTGATTTCAGTCCCACTGTGGGTAACTCAGTGACTTAATGAAGCCCCGTCTAAAAAAATAAAAAGGGCAGGGGATTCAAACCCTATATAGATATGTATATTTTCATAAGTTATATGCAAATACATCATTATATAAAGAACTTTAGCATCTGAGATTTTCAGTTTCCATGGAAGGTCTTAGAAACAGTTCCCCACAGATACTAAAGGACAGCTGTATTCAGACATTATCTGAAGGCATTTGTATCCAGTGTATATAAACTACTTTTTCAACTTAAAAGAACAAATAATCCAATTTTAAAATGCCCCTATGTTCTAAATAGATGTGTCTCCAAAGAAGATAACCAATAAGCAAACGAAAAGATACCAAACATCATTAGTCATTAGGAAATACAAATAGAAGACAGCAATAAGGGCTAGAGGTTATGACTCTGTGGTATGGCATATGATACGGGGTACATATATTCAGTTCCCAGCACCATCCCACACAGACACAATAAAATACTGCCTTGTACCTTTTACAATGGCTATAATAAAAACCTACAAGTTTGATGAGGACATGGGGAAATTTGGACCTTCATACACTACTGGTGGTAATGGTGTAGCCATTTTGGAAAATAGTCTGGCAGTTCCTCAGAAAGTTAGATTAAATTACCATGTAATTCCATAACTCCAGTTACAGGTATGCACTTAAGAGGAATAAAAATATATGCACATGAATATTCATAGCATGTTAGTCATAATAACCAAAAGGTGGAAACAATCCAAATGCCAACTTATAAATGGATAATCCAAATGTAGTATATCCATACAGTGAAATATTAGCTATAAAACATAATAAAGTACTAGTCATGCTACAATATGAATGAAGCTTGACAGCATTAAATGAAAGAAGCTGGTCATGAAAGACCATTGTATGAGTACATATAAGTCTCAGGACAATGGGCAGGATGGGGGTAGTAGCAGTGGCTAAAGGTCTGAGATTTCTTTGTGGAGTGTATAACCTAAAATCATGAAGATGTATGTACAGTCCTTTGAATATATTAAAAGTACTGAGTTGTGTGCTTTACATGGATACTTAATGAATCCATTACAATTTTTTTTTGGTAAATCCTAAAGAATGAGAATACTTTCAAGTGCTTGACATTGTGGCTAGGAGATAGTATGTACTTAATAGTAGCTATTAAATACATATCAGTTTGAAGTTTGCTGAGAAACATTGACTAGATTGCTCATAGTATGTAAGATGGCTTGGTCCTGAAAGAAAACCAGTCAGAACATGTTGTCCTAGTTTAGACAGTTAATCAGTGTTAACTAGGGTGATGGCAGTGAGCATGGAAAGGAAGGAATTTCTAATACAACAAGCTAAACAAATAGAGATACTTTATTAAAATAAATTTATAGGGTTTTGCTACTGCTTATGGTACATGTGGAATGATAGATAATTAGAAGACAGAAACTGCAACATAATAGCTGGCAGAATTTTTCAACTTAGTAAAAAGTGTTGATACCATAGTATGGTGGTAGTGAACCAATGGCACACGTGTTGGTCTTAAGACAAAAGTTATTATCTATGAGTTTTTTCCTAAATTAAAACCTTAGTATCAGGTTTAATTGCAACATTGGCACTTTGCAATAAATGGGTTTCAAGTTGCGGTTTGAGCACTTGTCTCTAAAAAGTTCACCATCACTGTTGTATTGCATAAAAGCTAAAATACCTAACTTCATGCTGAGGATTCTAAAATGACTTCTTCCTAGTTTAATAAAAGATTGATATAAGCAAGGACAATAAAAGTATTTTCAAAAGTTAACATATGCCAAAAATAAACAAAACTTTAAAAAGGGGTTGAGGATTTAGCTCAGTGGCACAAGTACCTGCCTGGCAAGCATGAGGTCGTGAATTAGGTCCCTAATACCAAAAAAAAAAAAAGCAAAAGTTAACATATGGCCAGATGTGGTGGCACACACCTGTAATCCCAGCGCTTGAGAGACTGAGGCTGGAGGATTGCCTTGAGTTTAAGACCATCCTGGACTATATAATGAAAACACACACACAAAGGAAAAAAAAAACATGAAAGTTAATGTACAAAGCAAAACAAATTACCAGTGGTCCAAAACTACCATTGAAAACCCTTTAGGATATCAGTATTTACTCCAATATAGAAAAGAAGTCAAGTTAACAGATAAAATAGCTTGGGTTTGGTGGGTCAGTTATTGAACACTTCCTACTAACTTTAGAAATATTCCTGTTTTGGGGGACCTTATGTGTTAGTAGGAGAGACAAACAGTAAATACAATTCAGATGCTTTTAATTGCAATAAGAAAAATGGAGTGTATGTCTATACCACCAGTAGAAGCGGAGATGGTGAAAACAGATACTACAGTGTTCAGAAAGTATCTGAGATCTCACATAGTAGAGTAAAATTTTAACTAAATTTCTGAGTAAAAGTAATAAGTGAAAAACTCTTTAAGAATCTCTGGTGTGTTTGGACACAGGCTCAATACATTTAGACAGAAACACATGTAACTAGAATTTCAGTCATTGAGAAACAATGGTGAAAAGGAAAGAGATGAAGAGGTGGTGTTCAGGGGCCAGATTATTCAGGGTGTGACAGACTATGGTGAGGTGTTTGGACATTGTTTGGTTTTAGGGGAAATGTAATCAATAGGATGATAGGACCCAATTTATTTTTAGAAATACCATTCTTAGCACTATTGATATTTGGGGCTAAGTAATTTTTTTGTCGGGGGGCTAAGTAATTTTTTTTCCAGTTTTTTGAGACACAGGGTGTCACCTAAATAGTTCAGGCTGTCCCTGAACTCACTATGTAGCTCAGTCTGACCTCAAATTCTCAGTGATCCTCTTGCCTTAACCTCCTGAATGCTAGGATTACAGGCATGTGCCACCACACTGAGTAGTAATTCTTTGTTTTAGGGATTTTGGAATTTGGTTGTTTTTGGAGACAGGGTCTCTCTATTGTAATTCAGGCTGGCCTCAGATTCACTAAGTATCCCAGGCTGACCTTGAACTCATGGCAATCCTCCTGCCACAGCCTTCCAAGTACTAGAATTACAGGTGTGAGCCACCATACCCAGCAGGATTTTGGATGTTTAATTAGCATCCTACAACATTGTGGGATATTTGATACCATTCCTAGTCTCTGCCTGTTAGGTGCTGATAATCTCCACTCCCCATTGTGACAATCCAAAATGTCGCCACATATTGACTTGGATATTTGGGCCTAGAGTTCAAGAAAGTGGAAATGAGGTTTGGAAAATAATCTCTTATGGTGATAATTAGGGCAGAGGGAATGGAGTGGTACAAGTTTCTCAGGTAACGCTTAAAATTCAGGAGGTCCCTGAGGCAGGCAGACAAATAGTATAAGATGAGGAATTAATGCTGCATATCCATGGTGTTGTGCAGTTATGTTTACCATTGTTAAATTTGGCAGAAATCTGCCACAAGTATTTTCACCTTACCCTTGTTTGGGGGATAGGTATATCTTGTTCTTTTCACTAGATATCTTTGTCTACTCCATTCCACCCTCTTATTTTTCTAAATTTCCAGATGATGGTCTTAGTCTGGAGACTCCACTGTGAGAACCACTGACTGGTTTTTTCTCTGAGCTACCAATTTCTCAGTGAGTTTAAGATACTGGTCTGAGTGAGCTCTTATAATTGTCTCAAATATGTAATGTAGTGTTTTATACTCTTGAAGAGGCTACAATCATTTACCAACTGCTTTCTGGAGTGGCTTTGATGAGTACATCTTCAGTTCCGACTCTCAAGAATTCCCAATAAATACTAATTTTACAGGAAGCTAATGAATGCCTACGCAGAGGTGGAGATGCTTCACCAGTCTCCCATTCCTAACCCCTCTGTGTCGTGCCCTCTTACCAAAGAGGCTTTGGGGATGTCCCTGTGGCGGGGAAAATTCTCAAGCCATAACAAACCAAAAGGAAGACTGCACCAAGAAGATAAGGCAGCATTTAATGTTTACACCAGCTGATCGTTGGATCTTCACGCCAGTGGCAACAGCATTTAATTAACAAAAGAGCTTAAATTTATATAGAATTTTAAATGGGAGGTACAAAGCAAGTGACAAAACCTTACATAACTGGTTATGTGCATTGAACTATATATTGACAGGCAGGCTAGTCTTTAACAGATTTGTTGAAACAAAGGAATTGCTTATCATGATATAGAAACCCTGCGAACAAGCAGGAAGAGGGGAGGCTTACAGGTTAAGCATAGTTAAAGGTAGTGCTACAATATAGGAACATTCTGGGAAGGGGAGGGCCCTTGAGTTGGCCCAGGTGCGTAAAGGTTTAGACAATCATTCTCCGTGCTCGTCAGAGGTATGCAGCTGGGTTATAGATACCATCAAGGTCAACTGAAGCTGCAGAACATAAACTTGGTCAGCGACTACTAATCGTGATATATCTACAAGTTTGCGACTTTATAAATGTGTTCTTACATTATAATTGTGCCTCAATACCCCCAGCACAGATCTCCTGTAATTTCTTAGTAACTTAAAAGAACACAGACAGAGATTGGAACGGGTTCTTGGAACCGAGATACAAGCTAAAACTTGCCCGGCCACCTGAGCGGCGCGCCTTTCTCAGCAAGCCGAGCGGTGGGGCGGGGCGGAGGGTGAGGCACCGCCCCTCGAGCCCCGGGCGTTCCCGCCCCGCACAGGCTCCATATTGTGGGCCTGCAGTTTGGGCTGTGGCGCGACACCGGAATCAGGTGAGCAGTGACGCGCGCTCTCCTTGTTTCACCCTGTGTTTGCCTCGATTTCTCGCCCCCAGACCCCCGCAGTCTCCTTTCGTGTATTCCGAGCGAGGGCGCGGCCGAGGCACCCTAGGGGATTCCGGGTGGCTGCTGCCCGGTGGGGGCTGTGGGGCGGGGTGTGTCGGGGTAGGAGGACGGGGACGAATTGTTGTGCTCTGTGCCTCTTGGCGGCGCGAGGATCCCCGGGAGCCGGGACGTCCGGTCAGTGAACCACAGGTGGAGTGGCTGAGACCAGAGGGTGTCCCCGGCTGAAGCCAACTCCAGCGAGGCTGGGTACAGTGAGCTGGTGACGAGACCTTCTGGTGACAAAGCAAATTTAGGGCAACTTGGGAAATTTGTACCGTGAGTAGTGCACCTTAGGACAGAATTCACAAGCCTAAAGTTGTACGCTGGCTCAGGTTAACAGTTCTTGGAAATGATTCTAGCAGGTAGCTTTCCAGGTTTGATTCCAGTTTACTGATCACCAGCAGCCCATCCTGTGCCAACACTTCTAGAGGGTGCGGAGGGAGAGGGCTGATGTCCACCATAAAGGATGTACCAGAGGAAAAAAAAATTAAAGGGGCAGAAATGGAAAGAAGACGCTTTATCTTCTGATTTCTGTTACACTTCCTAATTTCTACCCGTTGATATCGAGCTAACCTGATAACGTAATCTGTCTTAATTACCTCCTGAGTCTGGTAAGCTAACTCTAAGCCAAGGAATGCGTTTCAAACACTAGACCTGCAGATAGAAGAGAGAATTTTGGCTACTACCAATTTAAGCTTGCTTTCAGTCCTCAGAAATAGTTGGCTGCCTACTTGTCCAACCAGAGGACTAGCTATGTTCCCACTTACTTTATTCAGTTACTGGTTTAAACGGCAGAGGCTGGTTTTGGAAAATTGTATCTGCTGTTGCCTAACTTTAGTCACTCTTCCTGGTTTGGTTTGTCCCCTCCCTTTCATAAACTTGCAACAGTGCTTGTGTTTCTGGGTTTCACACCCTCCAAGATTCCCATGTGAGACCCACCCTTTTACTAGCTGACTCAACTGGGTGGAATTTTTTTTTTTTTTTTTTGTACCGGGGATCAAACTCACGACTTTGTGCTTGCCAGGCAAGTGCTCTGCTGTGAAGATGCTTTGAAAAGCCATCTATCTAGTTTGCTCTACGCCAATTTAAGTGAAGCTTAATAATGTGTTGAGTCACTTGGGGTTTGTTTAGCTTTTACAAAAAATTTAAAATCTACCCTTTGACTACATGATATACGCAGTTTTGTTTTCGTTTTAGGATGCTGGAACAGCCTGTGGCTTGCACTTGCTACACAAGAGCTAGATCTTCAGACCTTTTTATTTAAACATTTTTTTTCCTCTGGTACTGGGAATCAAACTTATGACCTAACACTTGCCAGGAAGGCACTTGTGCCGCTCGCTGAGTTATATCCCTGGCCCTTATTTTTAATTTTGAGAGAGGATCTCACTAAATTGCCCAGGCTGGTCTTGGACTTGGTAGTTGGGTTTAAAAGGACAAAAGGTACACTGAAAAGTAAGTTTCTAGCCAGGCATGGTGGTACACACCTATAATCCTAGCACTTGGGAGACTGGGCCAGGAAAATTGCAGTGAGTTGGAGGCCAGCCTAACATTGTTTTCTACTTCCTTGTATGTCTTTTCAGGAATATTCTATACATATACAAGAAAATAAGTGTAATTTTTACATATATAGTTGCAGACTACCTATGCAGTTTCTCATATTGCTATTAAAAATAAATATGTATGGAGATGGTTTCATATATGGGTTGAAAGTCTTACCTCAACTGGGTGTTGGTGATGTAATCCCAGCTACTCCAGAGGCTGAGGCTGAAGAAAGCAATTTTACCATCAGCTAGGGCAATTTGATGAAACCCTGCCTCAGAATTAAGAAAAAGAGCTGGGAATGTATCTTAGTGGTAGAGCACTTGCCTAGGATCCACAAGGACCTTGAGGTCTCCTGCCTGTTCGACTGAGCCACACCTCCAGCTCTTTGTTTGGGATCTTATTTATGGCTGTACTGGGTAGAAGCACTAAAACTTATATTTTAAAATAAAGTGAATTAGATGGTAGCTGCAGAAATGCCAAAATATTCTGATAGCAAAGTAGGATTCAGAGAATTGCACCATTAGCATCATCTGCAAGTTTTGTTAGGTATGGGCATGGTGGTACACACTTGTGATCCCAGCCACTCAGGAGGTTGAGGCAGAAGGATGGCAAGTTCAAGCCCAGCTTGGGTAATGTAGTCATTTAGCAAGACCTTGCCTCAATTCAAAAAAGTCTGGAGATGTAGGTCATTTTGCAGGTCTTGGAAAATTCAATCCCCAGTATTCCCCACAATCCCAAATGTCAGTCCCTGTTATGGTTTGTGTCTAGATGTTTCCCCAGAGCATTGTGTAACCATGGGGGCAGGCTTCTAAGAGTTTTTGACTAATTCATAGTCCAATGCTGGGATTGTGGATGTGAATGCTACACCCACCCTAGGATGGGTAGGCTACGTACAGTAAGGGACAGAGTCTTCTTGCGCTCCTCCCTTTTGGCTCTTGTTTTTGCTAATTTCCACTGCCATGCTCTGTTGCACTCTGCTATGCCACCCTGCCTTTGACCCAGCAGATTATGGACTGAAACCTCCACAAACTGTGAGCTACATAAATCTTTCCTTCCTTAATTTTGGACATTGGGTATTTTGTCTCAGCAACAAGAGAAAAGAAACCAAAATAATCCCTATTCTGGAACTACTAAGTCAGAGTGTGCTCTTAACAAAATCTTCAGGTGATTCACATGCTTATTAAAATTTAAGAAGCATTGTTTTTGTTCACTACATTGTTGAAAGAAAAGAAAAATGTGAACTAAAGAAATCAGGAGGGATGAATGATCTGTCTTAAGAGCCAAGTGAATCAGTGATAAAGGCATGCTGAATAGTTTCATATAAGGAATTAGTCATTGGTAAGAGATTGACTAGCTTTCTATTTCTGTGATGATGTATGGGCAAAAAACAAAGAGGGAAAGACTTATTTTTGGCTCATAGTTTCAGAGCTTGGCCCTGTTGCTATTTACTTGGAATGAGACAATTTTATAGCAGAAGACTGAAAGAAGCTGCTTATCTAACAGCAACTAGGAAGCAGAGTAAGAGCCAGGTGGAAGGAGCTAGGGACAAGACCCCCAGTGACCTATTTCCTCCAACTGGTTTAGATTTCTTATAGCCCATTCCACTGTGAAGTCCTCTATCAGTGGCTCATCCATTGATAAGGTCAGCATCCTTGTGATCCAGTCACCTCTCAATGGTCTGATGCAATGGGACTCGTGCCCTTAACACATAAATCTTTGGAGGATGCTACATATTTAAACCATCACATAAGCTAAATTGGAGTGAGCACTAAGGAGACCTGAATGTCAAGCCAGTGAATTTTTATTTTAGACTGGCAGTAGTTATTGAGGCCTTTTGGACTGAAAAGTAATTTCCTGAAAGAGCAGCATTCTATGGTAAGTCAACTAGTGTCAGTGCAAGGGAAAACTGGAAAGGTGAGACAGTATAAACAAGAATATAAATGGCAAAGTAATTTTAGTAAGACTGAATTCCCTTCCTAAAGAGTGTGATTAAAAAAAACTTGGTCTACAGATACAGCCATTCCAACAGAAAGGAAAAATAGGCATTTCAAAGGAAGAATAGAAAAATACTGAATTATGTACTATCCTGGAGTATTAGGTAATTTAAGTGGTGATATTATTGGCAGATAAGGGAAGTTAAGCATTGTCTAGTAGGGAATAATGAGTATTTAATTTCACACTAATACTGAAGACATTTTACCACTGAGCTATAGCCCCAGCCAAGAAAAAGTTTTACCTAATTCTAAAATAAAACTAGATTAAAAAATTTTAGAATAATCTTTAAAAATCAAAATAAGGTGAAATAAATGAATCAAATGCATATCAAATTGACAGCAGACTACACAGAATTATTTTGAAAACACAATTTGACTATGCATTCATAGTAGAATATTCCACTATATCCCAAGAACACGAAAAATTGCAGGAAAAAATAACTTTGTTTTTTTGTAATCATGTTGTTAGTAGTAATATATACATTTGCATTAATTTCCTGTGGCTGCTATAAGAAATTATCACAAAAATTTTTTTAATCACAAATTTGATAGTTTCAAACAGCAGCATAATTCTGGAAGTCAGAAGCTCAAAATCAGTATCACTGGCTGAAGTTGAGGTATTCACAGGGCTACACTTCCCCTGTGAGCTCTAGGGGAGACTGTTTCTTGCCCCTTCTAGTTTCTAGTGAGTGTCAGCTTTCCTTAATTTGTGGCTATGTTACTCTAGCCTTTTGTCTGGTCACATTGACTTTTCTCCTTTGTGTGTGCATACCCCCCTCTTGTCTTTCTCTCATGAAGGTAATTGCATATAAACTCCACCTGAACAAGTTAGGATACTTTTCCCCAGTTCAAGATCCTTTATTACGTTGCACCCCCACTTTCGTCCACAAGGTAATATGATACCAGTTCCAGGGATTAGGGTATATAGATAGCTTTTGAAGTCCATTACTCAGTTTACTATAAACAGTGTCATTTTCATTATTCTGAAACTCAAATAGTCAGATAAAGCAGATTATGTTAATATTATTAGGAAACAAGAATTTCTGTGTAGGTCAAAATATACACAAATACAACATTTTTACTGGTACATATCTGCAATCCCAGCACTCAGGAGACTGAGGCCAAGACCAAAAAGAAAAACTTAAAACTTGAATTGGAAATATTAATATGAATGTTTTCTCTTTTAAAAACAAGTATTGGGCTGGGGATGTAGCTCAGCAGCATAAGAATCTGCCTTGCACGTGCAGGGTCGTGAGTTCGATCCCTGGTACCAAAAAAACCAAAAATAAATAAAATAAATAAAAACAAGTATTACCACCCTTGTCCCACTGAAAAGACCTAGAAAATAATGATCAATGAGTACCCCTAGTATCCAGGTTGTAATTTCTAAACATTTATCACTAAAAATGACCAGTGTTCCTTGGAGGGTAGATTGATTCCAGCCTGCGTTAAAAAAAGAAAAATTACAAGATAATCTGGAATATCTTGTCACACACATAAAAAGGCAAGAAAGGCTGGAGGTGGTGTTCAGTGGTATAGTACTTGCCTAACATGGATAAGGCCCCAGGTTGAATGCCCAGTACTAGGAGAAAAAAAAGCAGAATCATTCATAGATTTCTGAGATTGTGTCAGAACAATAACCACTATGAAGAGGCTCCTTCTGGCCAAGAATGGGATAAATTCAGAATTAGTAATAATAACTACAAGGGACTGAAATATATTAAATATATTTAAATCTGTGAATTCATATTGATACTTTAAAAACTTACTGCTCATTTTTGTATGCAGGAATCTCATTATTTTGAAAAGTGGTTTTAAAAAGAAAAACCGAACATCTTACTGTTCCTGTATAGACTACTTCTGGAAAACTAGTTGATAAATAGGAGTTTCCTCAAGGAGTAGTCCAGATAATAAATGAAGAAAGAATGATAGAATTAGATCTAAGTGTTGATTATCAGTTACAAAGAAGTCAGTCATCATGTGTTTCCTGATGGAAGTAGACAAAATGTTTATTGATATTCTGAAGTTAACCTTAATTTTATCAGGTTTCAAGATCTGATACATGGGTGATCACTGTTAAAGAACCACCAGTGAGTTTCAATTGTCAAAATCCTGACAATTGGGAGATTTCATGACAAACTGCTTGGTTTCTTTAGCAAATAAACAACAAGGAAAAACTAGGAGAGGCTTAGATCAAAAGAGACTTGGGACACTTAGCACCTGATTAGGATACATGGACCTTATTTATATACTGATTTTTAATAACTATAAAATTTTTTTTAAATAATTGGGGAAAATACTCAATATTTGGTGATATTAAGGAATTGTTAAAATTTTAAATGTGGCTTAAAAGAGTTGGAGTTTTTTGTTTGTTTTAACTGAGAAGGTATTGAAATCCTTATGAGTTTTTGGTGTGATACTTGAGGTTTTGTTTTAAAATAATCTAGAGCATAGTGGTTGGGAGTAGGATTGACTATGACTTGATAATTGCTAAAACTGACCTTGTAGGTCAGAACTCTATAGAGTTTCAGGAATGTCATGCATTTCTACCTGATACTGTTTTTTTCTCCTTTTGAATATGTTTGAAATTTTCTGTAATAAGTTAAAACAGTGCAAAACAAAAAGTAAAAACATGTAAAAGATAATTGGAACTTTTAGCCTAACTCATTAATGATATTAAGAAATAATTGCTAATTTCAGGTATAATAATGACACGGTTATATTTTTTAAACAACCTGGATAATTATTTAACAATTAATCATGTTTTTAGAGCAGTATACTAATATATAATATATATATATTGTGTGTGTGTGTGTGTGTGTGTGTGTGTGTGTATAAATAGCCCAAATTGATACAGTGTCTGAGATTTACTTAAAATAATCAAGTGGTAGGTAAGAGTGAGAGATTTGGTCATGAATTAGTAAATATTGTAACTGAGAGAAGTCCATGAAGTTTATCTTTGCTATTGAATAGTTTGAAATTTTCCATAACTAGAAGTTAAAATAAAGTCAGTTTTGTCCAATATGTGTTATTCCAGAATTTAATTTTTTGTCTTTTGTGTTGTTTTTGAGGTAGATCTGGAATTCCTGGGCTTAAGAATCCTGTGCCTTGGCCTCCTGAGTAGCTCAGATTGTAAGTCCTGGCTACCAAACCTGTCTCAGAACGTTAACTCTTAATCATAGTACCATCATTTCCCATACTAGGGTGGTATCTCCATCTAGGAGGATTTCTTCTCCTAGAAAACATTTTTTATTTAAATAATTATATTTTTATTTTATTGTTACCTTCAGTTTGTGTCAGGAAAACTATTCCAAGCTTTCCGTTCATGAAAGTGATAGGATGGGTACTTCTTAAATGAATTTCACTAAAAATTAGTTGTTCTAAAAGTATTCCATAAATAAAATACTGGTAGCCAGGGATTTAGCTCAGTGGCATAAGCACATGCCTGGCAGGCGTGAGGTTGTGAGTTTGATCCTCAGTTAAAAAAAAAAAAAAACTAGTAGATTCACATATGACAAAAACTGCATGGTATGAGAATGAAAATGGAATCTTTACTGTGCTATATTGGTAAATAGGATGAAATGAAGCATTTTACGTGTTGCATATATCTCTAATACCTACTTTCTGATGCCTACTATAAAACTGCATATATATGTAATTGTACGTAAGGCTGTAAGACTTATAAGAAATTACAGAGGACTTTTTTTTTTAATTGTCATTACAGAATGTCATACCCAGGCTACCCCCCCACAGGCTACCCACCTTTCCCTGGATATCCTGTAAGTATTGCCACTTCAAATACAAAAATAACTCAGAGCTTTGAAACTAGTATCCCATAGGAGAAGCTCATGACAGATTGCTAGAGCAGGGATCATAAATCAAGTGCCCAGAGCCACTGAGAAGAATTCATGAGTGAAGTCAGGTGTTGTGGGGAATCCAGAGAGAACTTTTCTATCTATAGAAAGCAGACTGCTGTTCACTTCTAGCCCATGACCACACAGAGAGGCAGACCAGTATTGCTGGCTATTTTAGTACTTCAAGTAAAGTCAAAAACCTGAATTTTATGTGAAATTGTCCACAGTTTTGAAAGTTCAAGTCAATTTTTAAAAATGGTAACTGCTGGGCTGGGGGGTTAGCTTAGTGGCACAAGTGCCTGCCTGGTAAGCATGAGATCGTGAGTTTGATTCCCGGTACCAAAAAGAAAAAAAGAAAGCAAGTTAATTGCTGTGCAATATGAGCCAATAAAACAAGTATGTAAGGTAAACCTATCTCATGAAAGTTTTTTAAACTTTGTGTCAGAAGGTTTAAATAAGAAGAGCTTACTCACATGAATTGTAGTGGATTAGAGAGCCCTGGGCTTGAGGGCTGTACTGTTGTGAGGACTAAACACATAGTTGAAACAAAAGTAAAAATTATGCATTTCAGTTTTAGGATTATATCAGGCTGTTACCTAATTCTGGGAGACTATAAAGAGCTGCCTATACATGTGAATGATAATGTACCTACTCTTCTATTATAGCTCTCTTGAATTTATCACAGGTAAGATGAGAATTATGAATATGTTTTCAGGCCCCTGTGTACTAAACTGGGCTCTGGCGATCCTTTCAGTTAGGCCAGTTGCTAAAATATACAATACTCATGCTGGGCATAGTGGCACATGCCTATAATCCCAGGACCCAAGAGACTGAGGCAGGAGGATTGTTTTGAGTTTGAGACCAACATGAGCTACAAAGTGAGCTCAAGGCCAGCCTGAACTGCATAGTGAGACCCTGTCTCAAAAAGACAAAAATAAATAAATAACACAATCCCCAAATGTGCATGGCTCAATACAACAAAAACTTCTTGCTTGCTTCAGTTTCCTGGAGATTAGCAGAAGGATGGGAGGTGATTGGACAGGTGTGAGAGCCTTGTTTCTTACAATGTTTCAGTTTCCAGTGTGGAAAACTGGTGTATTGATCAGGCCATCTTGTAGCATTTCAGAGTCCACTGCTGGATCCTCTGCATCTGGCTGGCAGATAAAGGAAGAGGGAATATGAGGAGTGGACAGCAATTTTTAGAGCCAGCCTGGAAGTGTTGTACATTTCTGTCTGCATTCTCTCACCAGTATTCAGTGGTCTAGGAAACATAGTATAGTTTTGTAGCTGAAGAGAGTCTGATTTTGTTTTTGTCTTTGGAGACAATTGCTTACTATATTACCCAGGATGGTCTTGACCTCCTAAATCCCAGGAATCCTGCCTTGGCCACCTGAGTGCCTGGGAGTACAGCACCCCCCCACACACACACCTGGCTAGAGTTTATCAAACATGGTCTCTGCTACTCTTAGACACTGTCTACTTTGAACTAACATCCAAAATGTTACACACTGCATGACTTGGATTACTTCTTTAGTCTTATGCAACAGGCCCAGATATATTACAAGGCCCACAAATTCCTCTGGGATCTTTACCATATTTCTGGAGGGTAGGAAAATAAGCTTTGTTGTTCCAAAATCCTTGAGGCTTAGTAGGAACCTAGTTCTGGCTCTCTAAGTAGAGAAATGGACCCCTCTTCCCCAAGCCAAATAGAATTAAACTTAACTGAGTCTGACATACAAATGTCCTGACAAACTAGTATAATATTGATAAATTAGTGTAGGACACTAGGACTACGTTTTTTTGTTGTTTTGTTTTTTTTTTTTTTTGACAAAACATTCATTCATTCATTTTCTAGACAGAGTCTCACTTTGTAGCCTGGGCTGGCCTCAAACTTGCAGTAATCCTCCTTGCTTCAGCCTCCTGAGTTTGGGGATTACAAGTGTGCACTACCATACTTTGTTGAAATTTATAAAAATTTTTAAAAAATGGAGAGACCTTTATAATAATTTTTATTGCTTTTTAAAAGATTGGTCATATTTCTCTATGTTTAATTGAAAAATTTTCTGATTTTTTTTTTCCAGCCTGCAGGTCAGGAGTCATCTTTTCCCCCTCCTGGTCAGTATCCTTATCCTAGTGGCTTTTCTCCAATGGGAGGAGGTACCTACCCCCCAGCACCAAGTGGTGGCTACCCTGCACCTGGAGGCTACCCTGCACCTGGAGGCTACCCAGTCCCTGGAGGCTATCCGGTCCCTGGAGGCTGTCCTGGTGCCCCACAGCCAGGGGGGGCTCCAGCCTACCCTGGAGGTAAGTTAGGGCTTAGGAAATTAGTAGTGGGTTTGCTGGAGTACTTCTTTCTTGCTTTGTCCTCTTCATTCCTCTTTTTTTGGTAAAAGGTCAAGAATGTGGTAAGAAGCTAACTGTGAATATTAAGGACAATATTAAGGATGGGAGGATAGAAGGATAAAGGCTGTTAGAGGTGCTGAAAACTGGGAGTAGTCTAGAAAATTCTGGTGTGAAGGGAGCTGGAATAAATTTCATGGTAACGAAGGTCCCATAGGTGACACTTTTGAGTATTTGTAGTCTTAAGAACTGATTAAGGCACTCTGAAGGTTAAAAAAGCAAAATCTTAGCAGTTTATCTTATAATGAAGAAGAATGTAGTAAAATTTTTAAATTCACTTTTTACTGTGGGAGGACTTGATGAGAAGCTGAAATATAGACAAGCCTGCTACTATGGCCTTTTCTCCTCTGATTGTGGTAGACATTTTTCTGAAGTTTTCTCTACAATCATGAGAATTTTTCACTATACTTAATTGGACTGTTCTTTCCTCTCATTCCTCCAGGCCAAGGATTTGGAGCCCCACCAGGTGGATCAGGTTTTTCTGGCTATCCTCAGCCACCTGCACAGACTTATGGTGGTGGTGGACCTCCTCAGCTCCCAGTACCTGGTAGGTACTAGCTGCCCAGAGAGAAACACTGCCATATAGTACTGTACATTTTTCAACTGCTGTGGAGAGAAGTTAGGTTTATATTTGGGTTTGTCTTCAGTGAACACTCATCTATTTCTGTAAATTTATTTTATTTTATTTATGTATGTATTTTGAGAGAGGATCTTGCTGTGTAGTTCAGGCAGGCATTTAAGTTCACTGTGTTTCTCAGGTTGGCCTTGAACTTGAAATCCTCCTGCTCAGCCTAAATGCTGGGATTATAGGCATATACCACTATACCTAGCTGTAAATAATTTTAAATACATGGTCTCATTAAATATATTAACTAGATGGAAGAGCTCAAATAAATGGAGACAAGGAGCCATTTTTCTATTAAAAGATGTGTTCTGGGGCTGGGAATTTAGCTCAATGGCATAAGTACCTGGCAAGCACAAGGTCATGAGTTTAATCCCCAGTACTCTCCCCATCCCCCAAAAAAATCTGTTCCAAAGCCAAAAAAAGTAAATCCTCGTCTGCCATTTAAATCTTAAAAAAGAAAATTTAAATATTAATAGTCTCAACTCTCCAGCTTCTTTCTTTTGTGAGATTGAGTTTTTAAGGTGACTATATATATCAAACTGCAAAGTGGCATTATGCCTTAATTTGATTATAAAAAAAAAGTAAATCCTTTAGTATCGGAAACTGATCAGGCTCCCAATTGTAGGTGAAGGAGTAATAAAAGAGGCAGTGCAGTACGGTTTATGGGGGTCCAGGAAGGTCAGAGCTCTCTTGGAGCTAAGACCAAGTCTTCTCTGGACTGCCAGTATATATTGGATCCTTAACATAATCGGCAGGGTTGAGAAAGTGGAAGACATATCTAAGGCAAAAGACACTTGAAAATAAGCAAGCCCTTGAAGTTAAAACAGACATTTCAAGCAGTAAATCTTGCAAATTGAGAGAAGTGTCTTATGTCTTAGATTGGCAGTTTATTGCCCTAGAGTAGGGAGTGAAAGCCAGAGTCCTCAGCTGCCGTGTTACTTGCCTTCAAAGACTGAATATGAGCTTTCCCAACACAGCCAGAGAGCACTGTGGTTAGCAACTTAACTCTTACACAGCTAGTCCCCAACACTTTAGGAACTTCTCTGCCACTTTTGTACCCTTCTACAAAATGAATGTGTAACACTCCTGAATTTATTGTAGGTGAGGTGAGAATTATGAATATGTTTCCAGGCCCCTGTGTACTAAAGTGGGGTCTGGTAACTTTTCAGTTAGGCCACTTGCTAAAATATGTAACCCCTAAATTTTCATGGCTCAACACAATAAAAATTACTTCTTACTTGCTTCAGTTTCCTGGAGGTCAGTGGCAGGATAGAGGGTGAGAGGCTGGGAGAGGCCTTGCTTCTTACAGTGCTTTAGTTTCCAGATTCCTTGTATTGATCCTGCCAGCCTGGAGCATTTCAGAGTACTGGATCCTCCTGTTGTCAGCCATTTCAGATGGAATCAGAACTGAATTTAATTCAAGCTATTTTTTTTTAAAGTATTGTTTGTTGGGATCTTTTGTAGAACATGGAATATTAGCAAAGTTTTTTTAGTCATGTGTGATGGCACATGCCTATAACTCCAGCACCCCGAGAGACTGAGAAAGGAATATCACAAGTTCAAGCCCAGCAAGTTTTACTTCGCCTTTTTGTGACCCTATCTCAAAAAAGAATAAGAGGGGAAAGTTTTTGTGAACAAATTTGGTTTTAGAGTCAGTAAATCATGATACTGGTATTTTAAAAATTATCCTAATACATAACATGTATGATGAACGTTTTCATATTTTTGTATTCATAGTGATCAATGCTGTTTTGAAAAACATAAGTTATATAAACTATTGGGTTTTTTCATTTGTTTGTCTTTAACATATAGGTGGCTTTCCAGGACAGATGCCTTCTCAGTATCCTGGAGGACAGACTCCTTACCCTAGTCAGGTATTTTTCTTCAACCTTTTAAACTCAGACTGGATAAAAGCACCAGTCCTTTGCTGACTTTAGTCGTGTTCATGAAGTAGGGAAATGGTCTTTCCCAGTAACTTAAAACTTTAATCTTTGCTTTCTTTGGTCTGTCTGCTTTAAGTTTTGTCCTGATAAATTTCATAAGACAAGCACAGGCTTTTATCCTAGATAATGCTGCCTATAACTTTATCCTTGAGATTCACAAGGGATCTTATTACTGGTTTTTGTTTTTTTCCCTTTGCCCTGCCCTTACCAGCAATTATAGTTATAAACTTGGGTGACTCAGTAATTGGTATTTCTGCCAGTGATTTTTGAAGGGTGGTTTTGTTTTCCACTTTGCCTTTTATAACTTTTCATTCTTCTTTCAGATCAGTACAGAATCCTTCCCTTCCTATCCTGTTTTCTCTCCTTTTTCTTTGGATTATAGCAGTGAAGTGAGTAAGGTTTTCTTACATTCATTAATCACTAGGTCCTGTATCTGTGCTTTCATTTGTTTCTTTTTTTTTTTTTTTTGGAACAGGGGATTGAACTCATGACCTCACACTTGCTAGGCAGGCGCTTAAGCCACTGAGCTAAATTGCCAGCCCCTTCATTTGATTCTGATGTCTCACGAACTTGTCTCTCACTTTCTTGCTTTTTTTTTTTTTTTAGTCTTTTTGGGACTGGGTTTCACTGTGCAGTTCAGGCTGGCCTTGAGCTCACTTTGTAGCCCAGGCTAGCCTCAAATTTGCATTGGTCCTCCTGCCTCAGCCTCTTGAGTGCTGGATTACAGGTCTGTGCCACCATACCTGGCCTCTTAACACTTTCTTGAGAGCTCAGCTGTATGGTTTTTATCCTTGTGGTGCTGGGCAAGATTCTAAACATGATAGCTGTTAAATCTAGATCAATTTCTCAGTAGCCACAGATTTCCTATACTATGTGAAATTGTTACCCAATCTCTGATACTTCTTTTATTCTTAATTTAAATTTTTTGTGTGTGGTACCGGCAATTGAACTCAGGACCTTGCACTTGCCAGGTAGGACCTGTGCCACTGAGTCATATCTCTGGCCCCTATTTCCTTATTTTAATACTGTTTTATTCTTAAATTACCTGTTAATTCTTTTATTACCTGTTAATTCTTTTATCTCTTCTGCAAGTCACTGGGAATGTAAACAACACTTCTATACTAGCTTTTATCTGAATTTGCTTATTGATTTCCATGTTGTAGGATAATGAAAGTCTAGCTCTTTCAAGTGCCAGGCAAGCAGGAGAACTATAGTATTGGAAGTGAAATATGTTAGCGCTTGTTTTGGCTCACTCTCCTGATTTGCAGAATTTAAGCTCCAGAGAGGTTGAGAAGCTTATGTAATGACTACATGGATGATATGACTGTAGGTGTGTATAATGTGTGTCTGTGGGAGTAGGGAGGAGACGGAGAGAAAGTATAACCATCTGTGTGAATAACAAGTGTAAAAGAAAATTTCTGTCTTGGGTGGGGAGTTGGCCAGCTGACCTTTCTGTGATAGCTTTCATTCAGCAGGAAGGTTGGAATCATGTAGATATCAAAAGGTGGGACTTCTGGTAGTGAGAAATGTCTCTTAGAGTTTTGATCATAAAGAGTCTGATTTCTTTGAAATATAAGACCTAGAGGATAAGAGTAACTTTCAGCATTTTCACCTACAGATGAAAAATACAATCTTATTTTTTTCTTTTAGAGAAAAGAGAATCCTCAAATTGTGCATAGTGATAGTTAATTTCTGTTACTAGCTCAGATGGTATCAACAAAGGCTTTTAATCTCCTTGGGATTTAAGTGACACTAATTACACCAAAGGAAACTATCTTAGTTTTTTTGATACATTGTTTTATATAAGGACAGTATATTGAAAAAAAATCATACTTGAATACTTGGTACAAGTTAAGTGATTTTAATTTTTCCTTGAAATCACCTAGGAATATTTCTTGTTAGTTGTATGCTTACATTCCCAACTTAGAAAGTGGAGAATGGACACTAAAGTTTGTTGGTAAGATCTCCAGTGGTAAGATTGTAAGTGGAAGGGATTATTGGCCATAAAACTATTTTCTTGGGGATAGGAATATAGCCCACAGTCAGGCCCTTTGTTTGATCCCCAGCACCACTTAATTAATTTTTTAAAATACTTTTCCTGAAAAGCTGCTACCAGGCACATACCTGTAGCCTTAGCACTTTGGGAAGCTGAGGCAGTAGGATCCTAAGTTAACTCAGCAACATAGCTAGACTCTGTCTCAAAATAGATGAGCCTGTAGTTCAATGCAAAATAGCCGTAGGTTCAATCCCCACTACTTCCAATATAAAAAAGAAATGACCGTCAATATGGTGGTCCAGTCCTCTTATCCATTTTTATTCTATCCCCACAAGTAAGTACTGGTTGTATTGCTGTATTCAGGGGCTATTATTTTAGGACAGGGGATGTAGCTTGATGATAGAGTGCTTGCCTAGTAGGCATGAGGCCCCGGATTTCATTCCCTGACACACACACGCACGCACGCACGCACACACATGCACACACACGTATAAATTAAAATTTAGTTTTATTTGGCTAAAAACAGTTGGATCATTTAATATTTTGAATGATATTGATGGCATGTTTAAGTGTAATATTTTGGAGATACTGCATTAAGTATAATGTTATTACAACTAAAATTTAGGAAAAAACTCAGGTATTTAACTTTTAATTTTGGAATATCTTATAAAAAATGTGCAAAGATAGCACAAAAAGTTTCAATATGCTCTTTATACAGATTTCCAAACCTTAACCTTCTATGAAACTTCACTACAGTGATCAAAATCAGGAAGTAATAATAACATTGATATGGTACTCTCAGCCACCCTTCACAGCTTATTTAAATGTTACCAATGTCCAATAATGTAGTTTCTCTAGTTTAAGAACAAATCCAGGGGGAAAAAAAAAAACAAATCCAGGATGAAACACTGAATTTATTATCATGTTCTTCAAAGTCTCTTTAACCTGAAACAGTTTTTCAGTCTTTGTTGTTCATAACCTTGACACTTTTAAAGCACACTGCTAGTTATTTTATAGAAGATTTTTTTTTCTCCTCTCGCTCTCCCTCTTTTTCCCTCTTCCTCCCACCTCCCTCTCTCCTTCTTCCTCTCCCCCGCCCCCTCTTTCCCTTTTCTCCTAGGGATTGAATCCAGCCCCAACCTTTTCTTATTTTTGAGACATGGTCTTACTAAGTTGCTAAAATGCCCAGGCTGGACTCAGACTTGAAGTCCTCCTGCCTCAACCTCCCAAAGTGCTGGAATTACAGGCACGTGTCACTACATGTAGTTTTTGAAATATTTCTTAGTCTGGTTTTTTCGTCCAGATTAAATTCAGGCCATGCCTGTACCAGGAATACCACAGAATTGTTTCCCTAACATATGATAGCTAGAGGTACTTATTATTAGATTTATTCTGTTACTAATGATAATTAATTTTAATCACTCGTTTAAGATGGTGCCTGGCGAGTTATTTGTTGTAATGCTACAGACTATTTTGATTCTTACCATACTTTTGCACGCTATTTTAACATCTATTGATGAATCTTACATGACATAGTTGCTAAATGGTGAATTTTTAGTTTTTACATAGGGGTGTGTGTGTGTGATACCTTTTTTTTAGGTTTATATTTTAAAAAAGTCTGTGTGTTGCTTTCTGGCTTGCTTTTTTTTTGTTTGTTTGTTTTTTTGATACCAGGGATCAAACTTACAACCACACACTTGCAAGGCAGTTGCTTATGCCGCTGAGCTAAATCCCCAGCCCCTTTCTGTCCTGTTTTCTTATAAAATAGTGGAAGAATGTTGAGCCCCCCCACCAGGATCTCTAATCATGACTTCATTTCATGTGTGTGGGGTTTTTGTTTCTTTGGTTTGGATTTTTTTTTTTTTTTTTTTGTACAGGGGATTGAATTTACAACCTCATGCATGCCGGGTAGGCGCTGGCTCGGTTTTGATCTTTTTGAGACAGGCTCTCACTATGTAGTTCATGCTGGCCTTGAGCTCACTTTGTACGCCAGGCTGGTCTTGAACTCATAATGATTCTCTTGCCTCAGCCTCCCAAGTGCTGTGATTACAGGCGTGCAGTACACCACCACACCTGGCTCATTTTGTGTGTTTTTCTCATTATAAAATACTCGTGTCTAACAAGGAATACATACAGAAAGTGAAGAACTGTTGACAAAATTATATTGCTAATTTGAAACTCATTGGATACTTGTGTCTACTTCACTAAAGTCATTATTTTCTTCTGTCTGCAAATCAAATATTGTCATTCATCTCACACTGTCGATCACCTGAAGGGTAGATCAGTTTCTTCTCTCTCCTCTCTTTGACCAGAAAGAAAGCCAAAGCATCAGAAGATCATAACTTTAATTTCACAAGTTTCCTTATTTCCTGGAAGTTTGGTGTCTGGCTGACTGTTAGCAGGAGAAAAATCTGTCCAGAAGCAGGATAGGTCTTTGTCTGTTCTAGATTGAGCCCTGGTAATAAAGTGTTCAAGTGCTTGCCTTAAAGCCAAACATTTCTTGCCTCTGAATGATATCTGGGGAAGTCTAAGTTGCCTTTGGTCAGCAGAGGATCCTGACTTGGATTGTATGCCTTTCCTTCTCAGGGCACTCAGGGGACAATCCGGCCAGCTGCCAACTTTGATGCTATGAGAGATGCAGAAATCCTCCGCAAAGCCATGAAGGGATTTGGTGAGGAAAACAGACTTTGTCTTACATCATATGTTAAACTGATTGATGATAAGGCAAAAAGCCTTTATATCATAAACCAAGTCATGTGTCAACCTGTGTTTGTGTGCCTTGATATAACCTGTTGCCCCCTGCCTTTAGGCATTATCACAGGTGACTTCTAGGAGCACCCAGTAGACTTGGTCTTTACTTAAACATTTATGGTTCTTCCAGGGACAGATGAGCAGGCAATTGTGGATGTTGTGGCCAACCGTTCCAATGATCAGAGGCAAAAAATTAAAACTGCTTTTAAGACCATGTATGGCAAGGTATGATCCTTTCCTTTTCCCTCCTCTTCTCCCCTCCCCTCCCCTCTTTTCTTGCATAAGCAGCAGCAGAGACCTGCTCTGCATTCATGGCAGATAGGGGACTGTTTTTGTACTGTGTCTGGTAAAAAAAGAGGCAACTAGACTTTATAGAACTGAAGTGTATTCACTGTTTGTCTTTAAACTTTTTATCTCTCTACCTCCACAAAACTGAGCTCCCCTAGGACAAACTATGTCATGTTTATCTTTGTATTTCTTACACCAAATAGTGTTTTTTGTTGTTGTTGTTGTTTTTGGTTTTGTTTTGTTTTTTTGAGACAGGGGCTCACTGTGTAGTTTAGGCTGGCCTTGAATTCATTTTGTAGCCAAGGCTGGCCTCAAACTTGCAGAAATCCTCCTGCCTCAGCCTCCTAAGTGCTGGGATTATGGGCGTGGGCCACAGTGCCTGGCCTACACGTAGCTTATTTTAATAAGCATATTGGTGGAATAATCAGTAACTAAATCCAGCAAGAACCTATGGCAAAAATTATCATTATATAAAGGAAAAAACTGAACAGAATTGTTTTGCCATTTAGATAAAAATCCTAACATCTTGTTAGTCTGGTTTACTTTTCTCAGAATGAGCTAATGCTCCAAGAGTTGGTACTACTTTGCCTTTTCTACTCTGCCTTTATTAAGAGTGATTATAGGGGTTAGAGATTTAGCTCAGTGGCATAAGCACCTGCCTGGCAAGTGTGAGATCATGAGTTTGATCCTCAGTACAAAAAAACCTAATTGTTTGTACACCACAAGCCCTATACTTCTTTTACTAATTTTATTTATTTATTTATTTTGTACTGGGGATTGAACTCATGACCTCATATTTGCCAGGCAGACTCTTATGCCACTGAGCTAAATCCCAGACCCTAAGCTCTATACTTCTTAAGGTTCAGTGCCACTCACTACTCCTAAAAACGTATTTTTCAATGTCGTGAATATTTTTTAGTTAATATCTAAACTACACTCTGCTGTCTTTCAGAAACTTTTTTAGAATGAAAACTAAACTCACGACTTACTTTCCTTACTCAGCCACTTCTCTTGAGTTCCTACTTTAATATTATATTTCTACCCTGTTTTGGTGTTCTCTTGATTCTGGGTTCTTTATCACTCAGTCAGTGAATATTTATTTATTCAGTGTCTACCGTATTCCTGGACTGTAAAGTGATTGTTTACTAACTTTTATTGATGTAGTCTGTAAAATGGCTCTTTAAAATATATCTTCTGTTTTGTATCTTTCCTTTTCCATTGCCACCACTTAAGCTCCTCAAGCCTTTCTTACTTACCTAAATATTCCAGTAACCTAATCATTCTCATTTAAGCAGGAATAGCTGAGGCAGAATTGCAAGTTCAAGATTAGTCTACACAACTTAGACTCTCTAAAGAAATATAAAGGGCTGGAGGTACAGCTCAGTGGTGAAGCACCCTTGGGTTGCTGACAAAATCACCAGAACTAACAAAACAAACACAAAAGCAAACAAAACAAAAAAAATCAAAAGGAAAGCTGTCCTCTGTACCTTTGTCACCAGAGTCTATCCCACATATTGTTGCTGTATTCATGTCCTTTTCTTGATAAAAGATTCTATTGACTCCTAGAAAGTAACACAAGGTTTAGGTACAACTTTGTTTTACCACTTTCCAGGAAAACCTTCCTCTTGATCAAAGTTAGTTGTCTTATTGTTCCTACCTCTCTACCTGGTGACTCTCAAATTTAGCTGAGTATAATCTTTAAAATTTAAAAACAATGTCTGAGTCTTAGTTTTTCAGGTTTTTTAGTTTTGTGGAGGGTTTTTTTTTTGTTTGTTTTGTTTTAGTTTTTTAATTAAAGTCTTGGGCATTAATTTTTACAGATGACTCTAGAGTTGCAAACTAGAGGTTCCTTATTTGCATTTATTTTTCTTGCCTTAAATCCCCTTGTTTCTTTTCACTAATTTTTACATATTTTCAAGATCTGGACTAGCTGGGTATAGTGGTGGAGCACTCCTGTAATCCTAGCATTCGGGGAGGCTGAGATAGAAGGATTGCCATGAGTTTGAGGCCATTTTAGGCTACATAGTGAGTTTAAGGCCAGCCTGGACTATAATACACAGTGACAACTTGTATCTTTAAAAAAAAAAAAAAAAAAAATCTGAGCTAAATGCTTTCTCTGAGCTCTCTAGCCCACTTTAACTGTTTTCTTTAATCTTTTGTTTTGTTTTGTTTTGTTGGTGCCAGGGACTGAACTCAAGACCTCAAGCTTCACAGGCAGGCGCTGTGCAGCTGAGCTGAATCTCTGGCCCATTAACTCTTTTCTTATAACAACTTTTCCTGTTACTGTTTTCTATGTGAATCCTCTGGTGCTGAAATACAGGTTGCTGATATTATCTTCTGTTTCTCTTTCCAAGTTAGAAGATGATGCTGGCTTTATTTCTTCCTCATTGAACGAAGAATAATTGTACTAAGTGATTATCATTTTGTTAATTTGAATTCCTTGATGTATCTCTTGCTGTGTAACATTTTTTTTTTTGGTGATGTGATTTGAACTGAGGACCTGGTGCTTGCCAGTCAGGCACTATACCACTGAGCTGTATCCCTGGCCCTTGCAGTAGAATTGGGGTAAGAGTTTCTTATCAATAGAATGAATACAATTATAGCTGCTTGAATTAATGAACTTTGACTGTTTCTTAGTATTTCAGACTCAGATTTGAAATTCAGCTTTTGTAGAGCAACTCCATTTCATTTTTCCCTATTTTCCTAAAAGGTTTAAAGGAAAAATTTGGAGAGCCTATGTACTTAGCTTTCATTTGTAATTAAACAGGATTTAATTAAAGATCTCAAGTCAGAATTGAGTGGAAATATGGAAGAACTTATCCTTGCCCTTTTCATGCCTCCTGTATATTATGATGCCTGGAGTTTACGAAATGCAATGCAGGTACTGTGTTATTTATTTATTTTTGGTACTAGGGATCAAACTCATGACCTTGCACTTGCCAGGCAGGTACTTATATACTGTATCATTTATTGTAAGTATTATGTGCTATTTCATAGGTAAAACCTACAAATTATGGTGGTTCTGAATTTGCAATAAAAGTTTAAAACATATTATTTCATATCTTCTGAAATACAGAGCTTTTCAGGTCTAAGGTATACAGAAATACTGATAGAATATTGAGTTACTTGGAGATATTTTTGCTTTCTTTTGTGTAATTCTCCTTTTCTTCCTGTAGGGAGCAGGAACTCAGGAACGTGTATTGATTGAGATTTTGTGCACAAGAACAAATCAACAAATCCGAGAAGTTGTCAGATGTTATCAGTCAGAGTTTGGACGAGACCTTGAGAAGGATATTCGGTCAGATACATCAGGGCATTTTGAACGTTTACTTGTATCCATGTGCCAGGTGAGTATAGCATGAATATGTGTGTGTGTTAGTGGAGGGAACATGTTTTATGCTAGTGAGCATTCTTAATTCTTTTTAATATTTAGCCACCTTGGAATATTGCCATCTTTAAGAAAGATAGCATAAAGCTCAGGTTACAGATTTCTTTGTAGTTACTACTGGGATTTATCTCTGCAAATACAGCTTTTGAACAGTTAGAAATCAACTTGATTTGGTGCCACACAACTCAGGAGGCTGAGGCAGGGAGGATTGCCTTGGGTTGAAGGCCATTCTAGGCTACATAATGAGTTTAAGATCAGCCTGACCTATACAGTGAGACCCTGTCTCAAATAAAAAAGAAATTAACTCCTTTAAGGTTTTATGTATCTCTACCTGAAGAAAAGCCAGTCAAAACCAACTTGAGGTTCTATGACTGACATAGGGATAAAACTACATTTAAACTCAAAAGTAGCCAGACCTTTTCCAGAGCATGAGCAGAGGAGTAGCTTCCTAGGAAAACGGGACTGTCATGTGTTTGAATCCAAAGGTCATAGCCCAGGAAAGTTTTCTTAGGTCAGCTTAGCATCTCTGTGTTCAGTTGCTTTCGTAGAATGCGCCTGTACATCTTCCTTGTGCCATGTCTTCTCAGAAGACAGGTTTCCAGTCTCACAAAGTCTTCCTGTTTTGTTCCTCAGAGGAGCTGCCTTCAAAAGCTCGTGGGTCTTTTTTTGTTTTCATTTTTCTTTTTTTTTTTTTTTCACCAGGCTGATGTCTATAAGAGTTATTTTATTTTCAGTCCCACCTGGGAATATGGAAGGACCTATTTTGTTATACTTTTTTTTTTTTTTTTTGAGACAGTGTTTCACTATATAGTTTAGGCTAAGCTGGAACTCACTTTAGTCCTTCTGCCTCAGCCTCCTGAGTGCGAAGATTACAGGATTGTACCACCGTGTCCAGTTCAGGTCGTTTTTATATGTCTTCATGATAAGCATGTTAAGACTTATCTTTGGATGAAGGAAAGGAAGCTTGTGAAACCATATTATATTTTCCCTCCCTGGGCTGAAATTTCTTGAAGGTAGGGACTTTGTCTGCCCAGTGTCCCTGTACCTAGCATGGTGCCTGTCTTCAAGCAAGCACTCACTGTCTGGCTACATGAGTGAATGGGTGGAACTTAATACAGAACTCAATAATTGACCTTCAATTCCAGCCTAAAGAGAGTTATAACTTTGTCATTTAGGTGATAGTTTGTATTGCTAATCTTTAATATCTTTAATATTTATTAATATTATCTTTAATATTTATTATCTTTAATAAATTATCTCTTTGAATCCTCAAGTAATTAGAAACTAGGAGTGCTTAATAGAGCTTTTCCTTCTTCTAATTCCTGTCTTCCTCTTTTTGTAGGGAAATCGCGATGAGAACCAGAGTGTGAACCACCAGATGGCTCAGGAAGATGCCCAGCGCCTCTATCAGGCTGGTGAGGGCAGACTCGGGACGGATGAGTCTTGTTTCAATATGATCCTGGCCACAAGAAGTTTTCCTCAGCTGAAAGCTACCATGGAGGCTTATTCCAGGGTACGAGCTTCTCTTCTGAAGATTTGATGTCTATTTTAAGGTGTGAAAGTATTTAATGCTATAATTTTTGTTGCAGATGGCTAATCGAGATTTGTTAAGCAGCGTCAGTCGTGAGTTTTCCGGCTATATTGAAAGTGGTTTGAAGACCATCTGTAAGAGACTTTTGTGTGTTTGTTTGTTTTCTTTTTAAATAATTAGGGACTTTGAATTGTTAGTTACTCTTGTTAAGTGATTATAATTAATATAGTCTCAGGAATCTGCTTAGGCAGAGCTAATTTAAACTTACGTTTTTATGTATGATTTTCTGTGAATGATTGGTGTGTGATAAAATAGGGCTGTTCAGGAGTTATCTGGCCTTCATCTGCAGGCCTTTCCTGAGCACTGTGCAGGAAGACTTGTTGAGTGTGGTGCTTCCTTTAAGATGAATGGGAAAGTCCTAAGAACTACTGATATCACCACAGTATGTGTTTTTGAGCCCTCAAAATATACCTTTCAACCACTCACACAGATGAGACTCTTTTCCTTTTGGAAATTAACCAGTTTCTGATGATCTAACACCCAGATACCTAATGAAATGGAAATTTTGTTCATATGGAACCTAATGGACTTGGGAGATTAGTGTACTAACACATTGGTATTAGCAATTGATGTTGCAAATATTACAGTGGTAATTGTAATTAATAATGTACAGCTAGTACTTCTTTACCTTCTGTAGCAAGATACTTGGTTAAGTAAATTTCTAAGAGATGTGTCAGATTTTTTAACGTTATTTGGAAATTTTGCTGTGGCTTTTTTTTTTTTTGTACTGGGGGACAAACTCACAAGCCTGTGCTTGCCAGGCAGGCGCTTAGGCCATTGAGCTAAATCCCCGGCCCTGCTGTGGCTTTTTAAAATTTTTGTTTTTTTGCTGTGGCTTTTAAGTTATGTCTTTCTGCCAAATGATATCCAACTATAGAGTTCAAGATTTTGTTATCCCTTTTAGTAAAATATTAGTGGTACATATTTGCTACAGGTTTTCACACTGTAAGAAGAGAATATGTAAAGAACCTAAGTCAGTACATAGAGTCAGAACTATAGAAAGAAAATAGGAAAAAAAAAAAAAAAAAGACCAGGGATTTAGCTCAGTGGCTTAAGTGTCTGCCTTGCAAGTGCAAAGTCTTGTGTTCAATCCCTGGTACCAAAAAAAAAAAGAAAGAAAATAAGATTTAGTTTCTAGAATTACAGATTGCCTATCTGATGCAGCTAGAAAAAAAGATGGTGAGAAAAGTAGGGTGTGAGACATCTCCAACTCACCTGAGATTTCTAAGATGATTCTATAGAGATAAAAGGCAGGTTAGATGCGATTTTTAAAAAACTCCTGGAGGGGTGGGCCGGTTTGTCCCATTCCAACTCTGGCCTGAAGCGTCTCTGACTTGCAGTGCAGTGTGCCCTGAACCGCCCTGCCTTCTTTGCTGAGCGGCTCTACTACTCCATGAAAGGTGCTGGCACCGATGACTCCACCTTGGTCAGAATTGTGGTTTCTCGAAGTGAGGTAAGCCCAGCAACACTGTCTGTTTTTGTCTGGTCTTACTTGATTTCTAACGTTCATTTCTTAAAAATATCTTGGTTGTGAAACCCTTGGGAACAATGTAAAGAAGGAGCCCTTCTTTGTTACTGTTACAGTCCAGATGTGACCCATGGTTTGGTTTGTTTTGTTTTTCGGTGCCAGGAATTGAGCTCAGGACCTCATGCTTGCCTGGCAGGTGCTTATTCCTCTAGCAATACCCCTGGCTTTGTCACTGTTAAAGAGAGGTGAAATAAAGTACAGTATTCACTTTCCTCATGCTGTGAGAGAGGCCTGTAGTAGTGAAGCAGATCTCCGTGCTCCTGCAAAGACAACACCAAGAGATTTTGTTACTTGAGAAAGTCTATGAAGAATGCTAGTTCATGAAAATCTGGAAGGTTTTTAAAAAGATTGATTGATTTTCAGTATTGGAGACTGAGCCTAGGACTTTACACTAAACTACATTCCCAGCCTTTTCTTTTACTTTTTGAGACAGGGTCTCATTAAGTCACTGAGTTACCTAGGCTGAACTTGAATTTATGACGCTGCTGCCTCAGTCTCCCAAAAATATAATTCAACTTTGTTGTTGTTGTTTTGAGGACTTGCCTTACTGTTTTCCATTATAGCTGCACCATCTTTCATTTGTAGCAGCAGTGTACAAGTGTTTCCATTTCTCAGCATCCTCGCCTATACTTAACTATGCTGGGTGTTTTGCTGGTAGCCATTCTATTATCAAATGGTGTATCATATCATAGCCATGTTATGTTTTTGTGGGGTTTTTTTGTATTTGTTTTTTTTGAGACAGGCTCTCCCTCATAATTTAGGCTGATCTCAAACTCAGTGATCCTCCTGAGTGCTGAGATCACAGGCATGCCCTACCACACCAAACTCCTGTGTTTTTTCAATGACTATTTTAGAATAACAAGTAGTGCTGTTCTTTTTTTTTTTTTTTTGGTACTGGGGATTGAACTCATGACCTCACGCTTGCCAGGAAGGCGCTTAAGCCCCTGAGCTAACTCCCCAGCCCAGTAGAGCCATTCTTATCCAGTATTTTACAGAGCAGTGAGTCAGACCTTCACTGAGTAGTGCTAGTACTGGAGTGAATATCAGTTATAAAAATGTCACTTGATATTTCTCCCCCACTTTCCTATTTTGATTATTAACATTTAAAAAAGAATTATAAAATTTTATTTTGACTTTTTTTTAAATGTCATTTCTTATACAGATTGATCTTGTACAAATAAAACAGATGTTCGCTCAGATGTATCAGAAAACCTTGGGCACAATGATTGCAAGTGACACAAGTGGAGATTATCGAAGACTTCTTCTCGCCATTGTGGGCCAGTAGGAAGGAATTTTTTAAATGGATCAAGTCCTTTAAAGCAGACTGATCTGCATGCAGCAATATCGGCCATTACCTAACCATAGCAAAGGACTGTCAGGGTCAATGTGCTTGGTTTGCACATGTTATTGCCTTAATTCTAATGTTATCTTTCCTGTATGTACAATTAATGTAAAGGCGTATCACAGTGATGTAGTAATTTTGCAATATTTGTAAAGCTTCATTCTCACTGCTTTGGTTCTAATGAAGATTTCAAATTGAATAAAAATTTCACTGATCTAATTCTGTGTAACTATGAGCAATTATGTTATAATGCTGCATATTACCTCTGTCTAGTTCAAAAAAAGAAAAAATAGTATTTTTAAAAAATGAGACTGTTCTACTTTGATTTGAGAACATGATTGCCAATTCAGGAATGTAATGAAGGGGCTGTCTGCCTGGTGGCACACTCCTGTAATCCCAGCACTCTGGGAGTTTGAGGCAGGAGGACCATTAAGCTTATCCCCAGGCTGGGCAGCCTAGTGACTTAGTGAGATCCTGTCTAAAAAATACAAAAAACAGGCTAGAGCTGGGCAGGCTGACATGTCTGTTAAGTCCAGTCTACTAGTAGGTTGAGGCAGAAGGATCACAAGTTTGAGCTTAACCTAGGCAGTTTAGTGGTTTAGTAAGACCCTGTTTCAAAATAAAACTTTAAAAGGGTTGGGGTGGCAGAAGACAGCTGCTCACCTTGTAGCAGCCAGGAAACAGGAGAGGAACATGGGACAATGACTTACCTCTTCTAACCAGGCCCTACCTCTGAATATATGAGACTTTTGGGAGATCGTTTAGGTATATACTGTAATATCCTGCCTCTTGCTTCCTAAAGGCTCATGTCCATCTGAGTTCCCAAATTCTTCACAGTTCTAGCATTGCTGAAAAATCCTGCATCCAAAGTCTTACTGATACTCAAAGCAAACTCAGCTGTAAAAATCAAAAGGAAAGTTAATCGCTTGTAACATGCAATGACACAGGGCAAACATTTTCATTCCAAAATGGAGGAATAGAGGAATGCAAAGGAATTGAGTCAACACAAGGCCAAAACCGAGCAGGGCAAACAAATCCTTTAGCTCCATGTCCAGTACCACAGCATGTTGTGGTAAAATGTGAGCTCCAGAGAGTGTGGGCAGCCCTATCCCTGTGGCCTCTCAGGCTGGCTCCCCCTTGCTACTATAGTTTTCTGGGGTCTCCATTGTGCCTTCAGCTTCACTCACAGCTTTAAGCATCATCCTCTCAGGTCTCCTGGTAGGGCCTGAGACCCTGTCAAACATTTATGGCTGGTCTTCCAGGACTTCTAAAATCTGGGTAGAAGCCTTCATTACCCCATAGCACTTGTATTCTGTATGCCTGAAAAATCGGGACCACTCAAGTGATACCAAGGTCTCCTGCTGGCTGGAGCAGTACCCAGACCCCCATGAATCATAGCTGTATTGGCTTCTGAGTACCTGGATGGCTGAACTTGGGATACATTTCCTTAGGCACCCCTAAACAGCAGGGCACCCTCAGGTCCTCAAAGCAAAGTCTTTAAAGAAGTCTATGCTTCATACCCTTGAGTATGGAGTGACTAAGATGTGACCATTTCCTAGATGACCTCAAGGCATCTTTCCTATTGTCCTGATGTAAAGTACTTAGGGGATTTTTGGGGGGGTGTCTTTTTTTTTAATGCTAATCTTTTCAGCATCCACAGTCTCCTGGGCCCCAACTTTAGAGGTGCTTCCTTTATGGGCAAGCTGCACATTTTCCAAATTACAGTGGTACCTTGATTCATGAACTTGATTTGTTCTACAATTTTGGAAAAGATGACAGTGTTTGTGTTTGTGTGGGAAGGATGGCTGCAGTAGTGTTTGTCACCTGATGCAGTCAAATTTTACCAAATGCTTGTGATTGTGAACCAAATTGTTTGCAAACAAAAGCATTCATGAACTGAAGTACCACTATAATTATCTTTGCATTTTGCTCCCGATTCTCTTTGTAGCTCTAAAAGAAGTCCGCTACTCATGCCAGTCTGAACATTGAGCTGCCTTAAATTCCCCTTCACTAATTAGTCCACTAACTTTAAATTCAACCACACACTAGCAGGGGCCTGAATTCAGTCCCAAGAGTTGAAGGTGCGCAAGTTGAATCCCAGCACACAGGGAAGCTTTGGAATGTCGCTCCCAGGGCGTAAGACTACCCCCAGCATCCCAAATCACTGGAGGACATATGGGAGATCCCCATGGGCCTAACTGGGCCACGCCCAGCGACTTCCTAGCAGCTATCAGGGGCCTGAATTCAGTCCCAGGAGCCGAACATGTGCGAGTTGATTCTCAGCACGCGGGGGGAAGCTCTGGAACATTGCTCAAAATCCAGAAAAATAGGAAAATGACAAAATGAAAGAGCAAAATGCCATCTCAAACTTCCAGCCCTACCCAAGCAAGCCTAGGAGACATGGACACAGAAGAAAATGTAAACCATACACCTGAAATTCTTGAAATGATAACAACTGAAATAACTCCAGGAAGCTATAAAAGAACTCAGAAATAATCTCCCAGGTAAAAGAAGAAATGATAAATGTAATGAAATGCTGAAATCTAAAGAAGACATAGTTAAAAAATTAGAGGACCAATGCAAAAAGATGGAAACCCTGAATGAACAATATAAGAAAAAATGCATGAAGCAGATTCAAAGAGATATACAGGGAATTAAAAATTCTATTGAAAGTTGGCAAAACCACCTCAGTGAAAGTGAAGATAGAATTTTAGACCTCAAAGACAAGATTGCAGCTAGTGAACAGGAAAGATCTTTTAAAAATATCAAGGAATCAGGAAATAACAATTCAACAATGCAAAGAAAAACAACATAAGTTTGATGGGTATAAACAAAAAAGGTGACAACACGATATCAAGAGGTTATTTATAAAAGTAAGAGCTGAAAATTTCCCAAACATGAGAATGGAAACTGACATACAGATTAATGAAGCATATAGAACTCCAAATAACCATATCCAAAACAAAACAACACCCAGACATAAAATAATCAACATCCCAGAAATCCAACATAAGAACAGAATATTAAAAGCTGTTAGAAAAGACAAATTGCCTAAAAAGGAAAACCTATCAGAATCACAGCAGACTTCTCAACACAAACAATGAAGTCAAGAAGAGCATGGAGTGAAATATTTCAGATCCTAAAGGAAAACGACTTCCAACCCAGAGTAACGTACCCTGCAAAACTGTCCTTCAAAATGGATGGAGAAATAAGATATTTCCATGACAAAGAACAGCTGAACTTGAAGACCACCAAACCAACCCTGCAAAGAATACTGAAAGACATTCTAGATAGACATAGGAACAAACCACTAAGCAAGGCAAACAATTAAACAGAGTGGAAAGGTAAAGAATCAACAGCAGGAAGATAACATGTCAACAATAAACCAATATATGACAGTTATAACCATTAATGTAAATGGCTCAATTCACCAATTAAAAGAGACTGGCAGAATGGATCAAGAAACAACATCCAACCATATTCTCTACACAAGAAACCCATCTAATCCAAAAGGAAACTCATAGACTGAAAGTCAAAGGATGGAAAACAATAGTCTGTGCAACAGGATCCCCCCCCAAAAAAGCAGGAGTAGCTATTCTGTTTGCAGACAATGTGAACTTCAAACCAAGAATGATCCAAAGAGATAAGGTCACTACTTACTAGTTAGGGGAAAACTTCAAGAGGAAGAGATAACAATCTTAAATATATTTGCACTAAATTCGGGAGCACTCAGCTATACAAAACATGTTAACAAATGAAAAATTAAGCAATGACACAATTATAACAAGAGACCTTAACATGCCATTGACACAAAGGGACAGATCAACTAGACAGAAAATCAGCAAAGAACAGAACTGAATTGTGCCTGTGAACAAATGAACTTGGTAGACTTATACAGAGTGTTCTACCCAACATCAGAATATACATTCTTCTTAGCAGCACATGGAATGTTCTCTAAAACAGACTATATACTAGTCCACAGAACATGCTTAAGTAAATGCAAAAGAAATAAACTTATCCCATGCATGTTATCAGGTCATAGCGCCATGAAACTAGAAATTAATGACAAAAGAAACTGCAAAACTCCCACAAACACATGGAAATTGAATAACACACTTCTGCACAATCAGTGGGTCACAGAGGAAATTAAAGAAGAAATTAAATAATATCTACAAGCAAATGAAAATACAAATACATCTTACTGGAACCTGTGGGACACAATGAAAGCAGTCCTCAGAGGAAAATTTATTGCAGTGAATTCTCACATCAGGAAAACAGAATGAACACAAATAAACAACTTGATGCTATACCTCAAACATCTAGAAAAAGAGCAAGTCAAGCCCAAAGCCAAAAGAAGGGAGGAAATTAAAAAGGTCAGAGCAGAAATCAATGCAATAGAGACTAAGAAAACAATACAAAGAATCAATGAATCTCAAAGAGTTGGTTCTTTGAAAGAATAAATAAAATTGATAAGTTCCTAGCCAACATTATTTTAAAAAGGAAAGGAAAAACTCAAATTCATGCAATAAGGAATGAAAAGGGTAAAATCATACAGACCTTGTGGAAATACAGAAGATCATCAATACTATTTCAAAAACCTACTCTCATAGGCTTGATAACACAGAAAAAATGGACAGATTCCTAGAAATATATGAATTACCAAAGCTGGGTCAAGAAGATGTAAAGCTGCTGAATAACCCAGTTTCTATTAATGAAATTGAAAATGTAATCAAGTCCCTACCAACAAAGAAGAGCCCAGGCTCAGATGAATTCACTGCAGAATTCTACAAGAAATACAAAGAAGACTTAATGCTGACATTGCTCAAACTCTTCAGTGAAATTGAAAGGGAAGCAATTCTCCCTAAGTCATTCCTGGAAGCAAATATCACTCTAGTACCAAAACCTGAGACTCAACTAAAAAAGAGAACGATAGGCCAATCTCCCTAATGAACATAGATACAAAAATTCTCAATAAAATATTGGCAAACAGGATGCAGCAAATCATCAAGAAGATTATACACCATGACCAAGTGGGATTCATCCCAGGCATGCAGGGATGGTTCAACATATGTAAATCAATAAATGTAATCTACCATATCAATAGAGCCAAAAGCAAGAATCACATGATCATTTCTATAGATGCAGAAAAAGCTTTTGATAAGATCCAAACCTATTCATGATAAGAACCTTACAGAGAATTGGAATAGATGGTCTTTATCTCAATATGATAAAGGCCATCTACAACAAACCAACAGCCAGCATCATATTAAATGGCCAAAAACTGAAAGCCTTTACCTTAAAATCAGGCACAAGACAAGGATGTCCATTATCACTGCTTCTATTTAATATAGTACTGGAAATACTAGCCAGAGCAATTAGACAAGAGAGGGAAATAAAAGGAGTAAAGATAGGAAAAGAAGAAGTGAAATTATCATTATTTGAAGATGATATGATACTCTACATAGAAGACTCCCAAACCTCCATTGAAAGTCTCCTAGATATAATAAATAAATTCAGCAAAGCAGCTGGATACAAAGTCAATACTCAAAAATCAATAGCATTCTTATACACTAACAACAAAATCACTGAGAGAGAAATAAGAGAAGCCACACCCTTCACACTAGCATCCAAAAAAATGAAATTCTTAGGAATTAATCTAATGAAAGATGTAAGAGTTGTACAAAGAAAATTATAATACCCTGAAAAAAGAAATCGAGGGCTGGGTGTTTAGCTCAGTGGCATAAGCGTCTGCTGACAAGCATGAGGTCATGAGTTCGATCCCCGGTACTGAAAAAAAAAAAATTGAAGAGAACCTCAGAAAATGGAAAGACATCCCTTCTTCATGGATAGGAAGAATAAATATTGTAAAAATGGCCATTCTCCCAAAGTTGTTATACACATTCAATGCAATCCTAATGAAAATACCACTAGCATACCTCATAGATCTAGAGAAATCACTCCTAAAATTCATCTGAAACCAGAAGAGACCTAGAATAGCAAAGGCAATTCTAAGCAGCAAAGCCAAGGCAGGAGGCATCACAATCCCTGACTTGAAGTTATACTACAAAGCTACTGTAATAAAATCAACATGGTATTGGAATAAAAACAGACCTGAAGATCATTGGAATAGATTAGAAGATACAACTACAAACACACTCAACCACCTTATCTTTGATAAAGGGGCCAAACACCTCCACTGGAAGAAAGATAGTCTCTTTAATAAATGGTGCTGGAAAAATTGGATCTCCATATGCCAAAAACTAAAATTAGACCCATGCCTATCACCATGTACTAAACTAAAATCCAAATGGATCAAAGATCTAAATATTAAAACAGAAACACTAAATCTGTTGCAAGACAAAGTAGGTAAAAATCTTGAAGACATAGGGGTAGGTAGAGAATTCATGAACAAGAACCAAACTGCACGGGAAATACTTCCCAGAA
>PVLA01006642.1:0-119723 GCA_004027455.1 Hydrochoerus hydrochaeris | reverse complement strand
TACCAGCACAGAAACACAAAGCCTGATGGAGGATGAACTGGGAAAAACTATTGAAACAGGTGTAGGCAAGGGTGTGCTGAACATAATCCCATTTGCTCAAGAAATGACAGGAATCAACAAATGAAATCATGTCAAATTAAAAGGAAATAACAGAGAGAAGAGACAATCTTCATGAATAGAGAAGAGTTTTGCCAGTTACTTCTCAGATGAAGGACTAATATTTGGAACATGTAAAGAATTTCAACAAGGAAATGTCTCAAAATAACAAACCTAGCCTTAAACGAGCAGTCAAAATGAATAGATACTTCTTAGAAGAAGCAAAAAAGGCCACTAAATAGATGAAAAGAAGCTCACTATCTCTGGACACTCTAGAAATGTAAATTATAATGGTACTGACATCTTATTTTACTTCAGGAAGAATGGCTACCATCAAGAAATCTCATAACATTCTGCCAAGGTATGAGGCAGAAGAAACCTTTCTACATTGAAGGTGGGAAGGTAAACCTGGACAAACAGTACAGAAATCAGTGTGGAGACTCTTCAGAACACTAAAACTAGAAACTGCATTTGTACCATGTATTCTGTTTGTAGGTATCTTACAAAAAAGATTTAAACACATCATATTGCACTGATGCATGAATTCCTACATGGACAACTCTAAGTAGCTAAATCTTAGAAGTGGTCTATTTATCAATCAACAGATGAGAGGATAAATAAAATGTGGTGTTTATGCACAGTGGAGTTTTACTTTGCCATAAGGAAGGTAAACTTCAGTCATTTGTGTGAAAATGGACATACCTGGATACTATGATGTTAAATAAAATAAGACACAGAAACTTAAATATCCAATGGTTTCTCTTATATAAGAAACACTCTGCATAATTGAATTAAAAAGCTGAATGAAACATAGATAATAGGAAAGCAGAAGTTAGAACTTTTGCAAAAGGGGAGGGGACTGTAAAATGGAAAGAAAGGAAGGGAAAGAAGGAAAGGTGAGGACATGTTATGTACTCAAAACTGACTCTCCATGGTGCTGCAAATATGTGTTAATTAAAAAATACATCAGTGAAAAATTGATATAAAAATCTATGTACTTATAATTTTAACATGTGTAATATATCCAAAACTAGTTTCGCATCAATTCAGCAGACTTCCCCTTCTGCTATTTATATTGAATTCAATTTTTTACTAAAATTTTATAATTAAAGTTTGATAATTTTAACAATAAAGAGCTTCATGTATGTAAAAATACAAAAGCAAATACATTGGGATCACATAATCTTGGACTATCTTGTAACATACACAATACAAACATTTCTTTATCACAGTAATGACACTATTTGTAGAAGTGAGAACGTCTCACTAGGTGACAGTCAGGACTATAGAGAGGTTTCTAATAATTAGCTTACTTTTCAATCACCCTTCAAACACACATGAGCTTTGTTATTGATACAGGAGCAATTGGTTCAGGCGGGCTGTTGCAACATTTTTGGTACAAGATATTGACTTCATCATGGTAAATGCAATACTGGTATTAATTTGAAACATTTACTTTAAAACTAGAAGTATTAGGGGGAAAAAGATCTTTTTCTTGCCAGAGTTTAAATGTAAGCATATTGAAATTTCTTCTTATAAATAGTACTGAAAATGCAAATGGCAAGGATGTGAGACAGATCTGTCTGGGCGCACTAGGCAGATAGGGGTGTGAGAAGCCTGGGCCACGGCTGCTGAAGTGGCTCAGGAGAACACGGGGGGGCCCAGCTCTCTGCACCATGTCTCCCGTTCCTTCCCCACAGCACATCGTTCTGGGCGCAGTTGATATAAAATTTCAAATACATCATGTGTGTCCAGAGCACTAGAATTACACCAGAATAAATAGATGAGTCCTTCTCTCTCAATTGTTGAAGTTTATAGATGAGTCAAATATACAAGAAAATATGAAAAGCATGCACTTATAATAGATTATGACATAAAATTTCCAGTTCTTACAGTAACATAGCTTTGAATATATTATTCCAGAGTGACTCAAAACAGAAATTGGTCTCCTAGTCTTCATCATTTTATATTGAAATTAGTTATTTTTATTACCATATTTGCCAGAAATATAATATTGAAACTTTGTTAAAATTTACTTAAGTAACTATAGTAATGTGACTTTATCGTAACCTATTGGAATATTTTTGTCATAAAATTTCCTTCCATGTTTAGGTGGGACTGAAGCACTGCCAAAGTGTAACAATGTTTAATTTCACTCTGATTCTAAATTGATAGAGATAAGAGTGTACAGAGAAGGTTAGATCAAGTTGAAAGCAGCTTGCCCCCAAATTTTATAATCTCATTCTTAATTTATTTGATGGGTTTTCTGTTCCTCTTATAAATGTTAACAATTCTTTATGCTGCTGTTTATTTTTGTTTTGTGAGGCTGTTGACCCAGAGTCCCTCAAATGTGTCCCTTTCTTCTTTTCCTTAAATAATGTTACTGATAAATTAAAATCCTGCACACATAAAGAGTACAAAATGATGCTGTGATAAATAAATGCAGCTTACAGGCCGGGGGTTTAGCTCAGTGGTATAAGAACCTGCCTGGAAAGTGCAAGCTTTTGAGTTTGATCCCTGCTACCAACAAATAAATAAATAAATAAATAAATAAATAAATAAATAAATAAGTGCAGCAAGTGTAGATTGAATTGCACTAATTAACTCAATCATTATCTAAACTTTTATCACCTACTCATGTCTGACACTGCTGTTTCCTTGACTAATTGCTGCCCAGGTCCCCTTCCTCCTCTGGAAGCTGCCATGTTCCCTCTGCCTCTGAGTTCAGGTGTTTCAGGATTCACATCTACATGAGGACATGCAATGCTTCTGGCCAAATGCTAATCAATGAAATACATTAAACATGTAAACCAAACACTCCTTATTGAAACAGGCAATATTATGTATTATGCAACAAAAAAATTTAAAAAATTCTTCATTATGATTTAATAAGCCTGGTTTAAGGGATGCAGAGAAAAATAAGAAAACATTTTTAAAATACTGAGAGTGTATTTATGTTGTAATATATAAAAGTTGTTCACAAAATATGAATATTTTATTGATTCTGAAGAAATTCCCAGCTATCATTATAATTTGAGTAATGTCATTTTACTACAGCAATATAAACTGAACAAATAGAAAGAAGGCCAATATTTCCTATGAAAAAAAATTAACACTTTAAAATTCCTACCATTCTAGAAACCTTATTAAATTGTCATTAAAGTTCGCCAGCTCAATAGTCAGTACAAACCATGTATGAAACACTTGGCTAATTTAAGTCAATTCATGAAATAGAAGGGCAGCCTGTATCCACAAATTAGAAGAATAACTAGTATTTAACTGCATATACTGCAAAGACATCTATAGATTCAACTGTATCCCCATCACAATTACAATGCTCTGTTTCACAGAAATGAAAAATCTTACCAGTATGATGGAACCAAAACATTCCCCCAAATAACCAAACAAAAATCTTGAGGGAAAACACAAATCTGGAGGTGTCAGAGGAGCATAATTAACCTATATGACTGAGCTATAATAAGTAGAAGATGATAGTTTCAGCAGATAAACAGATACGCGGACATCAGACCCAAACAGAGAGCTCAGAAATGAGTGTACGCATTAATGATTTGGGGCAGTTGCAGACACTGGAGGCAGGGACAACTGGCAGATATTTGTCAAAAAAGTACTTAGACTCAGTTAAATAGAATGAATACAATTTTTGAGGTCAATTGTACATTGTGTTTATAAACAATTATATCTCTCTCTACATCATAACATCACTTTAAACCCCATAAATAGTACAACTATAATTTGTCAATTTCCATTAAAACTTTTTAAAAGGGAAAGGGTGAGCCATACGCACACACATAGGCACACACACACACACACAGAGGTACACACAGGTGCACACACACACAGAGGCACACACAGGCACACACAGGCACAGAGGCACACACAGGCACACACACACACAGAGGCACACACAGGCACACACACACAGGCACACACACACACAGAGGCACACAGGCACACACACACACATGCAGACACATAGACACACATGCACATGGCGCACACAGGCACTTGTGACTTTTGGATCTTCTCCAAATCAAAGTTACCGAAAATCGGGTATCTTCAATCTCTTCAAGAGGTTGAGGCAACCATAGCAGGACAATGAATCATACGCACAAAAGAGGATTTTCAGAACTGCACCAGAAATGGTCAGAAATGATGGAACACATGTTTGGACAGAGGAGAGATATTCTGAGGTGTATTAATGGGACTGTGTTTTTTAAAAATTTTAAACAGACACCATATGTTTTGATCTCACTCTTCATTTTATTTACGTATTCATTTATTTTGCAGCACCAGGGATCTAACACCGGGCTGGTGAATCCTGGTACAGCGCTCTGTCCCTAAGCTTCCTCCCCAGTTCCCTGATGGTCTGCCTTGTATTTTCTTTTTTTATTTTCATGTTTTTAATGTTATTTCTTATATTATGATTATCTTTCACTTCGCATTCATTTTTCTGATCCATGTCTGTTGCTGTGCACGTGGCTGTATGTGTGCATGCACGTGTATTCACTGTGAACACACCCAGAAATCTCTGCCCCTGAGCTTCATCTCTGGGCCTCATTACTTTTCCTTTTGAGACAGGTGTCTCAGGGTTGCCCAAGCTGACCTGAACTCAAGCCCTCTGCCTTGGGCTCCTGACAAGGGGCTCTTCAGGACTGCACCCACATGCCTTGATGCCTGGGACATTTCTTGCTTTGCCTTTTTGTTTGGGGTGGGGGTTCATCTTCTATCTTCTACTTTCTGCTTTGTCACTATGTTAAATATTCTAATTTTTCCTTTTCTTCCCTCTTCCTGTTCCCTTGTCTTTGAATTAATTCAGTTTTTATCATCTCTTAATATAATTTATTTGCTATGACTTCTACCCAATGGTTCCTACAGCAGTTGCTCCATTGTGGATGTGGGAGTCCGTCCATGGAGCTCAGTGCTCTACCTGGTTCTTCTGTGTGCTGCTCCTCCTGCAATTTTTTTTTTCCATTTCAAAACAGAGCTGAGATCCAGTGTGGCTCCTCAAGCCCATTGGTTGACATCCACCCTGAACTACACTCCAAGCCCAGCCAGAAGGCAACTGACACTGCTCCACACACAACCTGGCCCCACTCAAACACTGGCAAATGCTTAATTCAAGGAAGAGAAGAGAAGAAATCCTTGAGCTTAACACCCCACCCCACCGAGGTACAGCCAGCTGGGGCCTGGAAACCCCCTCTGGACACCACTCCTACGGGGTCCATGCACAACTTTGAAGGCTTTAGGAAAGATTCCTTACCTAAGGGCGTACCTTAGAGTAAGGACTGGTGGAATAACCACTAGGGCACAGTTGATAGTATCTCTTCTTGATAGAATAAGCGCTTGAGCCACTGGAAAGATTCTGCTCTTGAGCTCTCTTGCAGCACAGTGGAACCTTTGTAACAATACAAGCAGTCAAAACACACCACTCACCAAGAAAGACACAGCAGGGAATCTGTACTGAAAAACCCAATTAGAAATACATTCAACATATTACAATGGTCTAGTTATCTCTGGACATACTGCCAAAAGGTAGTTCTTTGCTAAAAAGATCATCACATAAAAGCTGAACAAATATCAAACCTAATAGATACAAAACACTCCACATACAAATCCAAAAACTATTTACAAATGTAAGCAACATGGTCCCTTGATGGTTCCATTCACAAGGCCTGCCAGGGACCCAGGGTTGAGGCTTACAAAAGAAGTTAAATGTGGTCAGATAGACACTATGAAAGACTTTCAAGGCAACAGGTGCCTCCTGGGAGTCACCTCACTGAAAGGCACTGAGAGTAGCTAATGTTGGGCCAAAGAAACCACCACTGCTAGCCAGACTGCTGAGGGAAGCTACAGCAGATACTATGTAGGTATTTCAGTGTGTCATCTTGGACACTGAGAATGTGGCGTGGGCAGAAGATTTTCTCATCATGGAAGGAGAGGTCCCCCTCACGGAGCACAGGAATGCAGCTCTAGATGGGTGCTGCAACCCTCAACCTGAGAACAGGGATAGGAAATACGGCCTGAGAGGATGAAGCTTCCACTTTCCCCGATATGAGAGTCCTGCCTTCTTGTGAAAGGCATGAGACTGTTCTCAGAGAATCACCTGTACTGGGAAGGATTCCACACAGCAGCTCCGGCTCCACTGTCAGCAATAAAAGCTGCTCCCCAAAGAAGCAAACAGGCTGTGTCCACGACGCCCTGCATTGAAGGGTACAGAGAGCGGTCCCATCTGTGGGACACCCAGACACTCGTCTCCCTGAGCTCCTCAGAAGACCTGAATTCAGTGGTGCTGGATAAACCCAGAGAATACACATGGGCACATCTTGCCAGAATCTTCTGAGCCTGAGGCAGGATCTGAGGCATCATCATCCACTGAGCAGCAGGACGATTCTGAGCCCGATGTGCCCGGCAGCACAGAATTACCTGAAGACAGCTAAAGAGTCGGTCTAAAGCAAAGGCATAAAAACTGAGGAGCCTGCACAGTTTACGAGAGACTGTGAAACTTTCAGGATGACGCTGAAAAAGCTCATGGAGAAATACACTCTACTGGGAAAGTCCGGACTGCTCTGAGGCAGAATCTCCACGATGCTTGTGAGCCACTCCCGTGGAAGAACGCAGGCATTTCATAGCGGGGGGTGACGGGAGCCACAAACCATTCTCTTGGCAAGTAGCATCCCGTGATCTCTTTTCTACCAAGCTGTGACACCCCCTAAATATCTGACTTTCTTTTTGTCATTACTATCTTAGAGAAGGGCCACAAAATGCCTGAATGTGAAGCTACAGACACAGAATCCATTTTTAATCTTAATGTGTACTCAACTCAGGGTTCCACTCACAGTGCCTAAAATACAATATGCTCCCTGCAATGCTCGGTCCACAGTCTCTCACCATGTTTGCTTCGCCAAAGCACACTTGCCCATGAAACTGTCGCCTCCCCACAGCTGAGGAGCGAGGCTGTGAATTATGAAGCATCACAATGAAGCTACTCACAATATGCCCTGTCTTTGCTGAAGCTTCCTCCTCCTCAATGCCAACTTTGAGTCCTTCCTGCTCTGCAGAGCTGCCCTCTCTGAGGGTGGCCCTGCTTTTCACCCCTTGAAGGATGCCTAAGTCACTGCCAGCTCTGAGGCTGACCTTCTGAGATTGGCTGAAGTAAGGCCATCAGGTCCTCCTTGCCCCACTCAGATTCTGCACCATGTCACCTCAGGACCTGTCCCTGGACATCCCACCAATTCTATCACATTTCCACTGTAACTTCATGTCACATTCCATTCTACTTTACATGCAGCATGAATCATTACACAATAGCTTTACACTTTTTTATCCATTCTCACCTGCAGGCAGCTAATAAGTTCCATAAACTCAAGAAGCTTTTCAGTTTTGATCTGAGGTCAAATCACAGGAAGCTGAACAGAAAACTCACTTGACACTTACTAAATAAATGAGTAAATGAGAAGGCATAATAGGCTGATTGAATTTTAAAAAAGGATTTTGTTGCAGTTATTCAAATAGGACAATGAAAGAGGAATAAAAATTCTTGCTCATGCCAATAAAACTCTTACTAACATTTCTAAAATATATAAATGAAATACATAATATGCTATTATATTAGATGGTTACAAATTTTAACAACTCCAAGTCAAATAAATCCCAAAACTCCCTCTCCTTTCTGCACTCACCAAAAAATTTCACTTAGCAATCCCAGCCTTCTGGGATGTGTATGAATCACTTCAGTACTTGCATCAGTAATGGTCAACAACACTTGCACTGAGAAGTTCTCCCTTTGAGGGTCAGGATTTAGGTACTGCTACAAGATTCACACAAAGAAAGCTAAAGACAGTATTACATGATGAATTTTGTTCAAATTTTGACAAATGCTGCTAATGCACAATCATGATTAAACATATCAGATTTCATAAGGTTCTAAACTGGGCTTGAATTCCTGACTTTTCTTTGATTATTTCTTTAGATTTGCCAAATCAGCCTTCTCAGGGCCCCTTTCACCTCTTTGTTCCTGAGGGTGTAGATGAGGGGGTTCAGGAGCGGGGTGATGACGTTGTAGAAGAGGGTGAGGAACTTGCCCTGGTCCTGCGAGGAGCTCTTCCCTGGCTGCATGTACATGTAGATGATGTTTCCGTAGAAGAGCGACACCACCATGAGGTGGGAGCCACATGTGTTGAAGGCCTTTTGCCTTCCTGATGCTGACTGCATGCGCATTACGGCCCTCACAATGTAGCTGTAGGAGACCAGGATGAGCAGCAAGGGCGCCAGCACAATGCCCACAGCCAGGACAAAGACGGCACCTTCGATGGGCACCGTGTTGACGCAGGCCATGCGGATCAGGGCTGGCATCTCACACAGGTAGTGGTCCACATGACAGTGCCCACAGCGTGGCAGAAGCAGGGTCACTGAAGACATGGTGAGGGAGTTGGCCACCCCACAGCCCCAGGCCACCGACACCAAGCCCAGGCAGAGCCTGGGGCCCATGATCACCATGTAGTGCAGGGGCTTGCAGATGGCCACGAGGCGGTCGTAGGCCATGACAGCCAGGAGCAGACACTCCACACCTCCCAGAGCCTGGAACAGGAAGAGCTGGAGGGCGCAGCCCACGAAGCTGATGGTCTTGTCCGGGCCATGCAGGTTGTAGAGAAGCTGAGGGATGGAGCTGGTCGTGAAGCTGAGGTCCAGGAAGGACAGGTGGGTGAGGAAGTAATACATGGGGGTGTGGAGGTGGGGGTCCAGGCGGGTCACCAGGATGATGGTGGCGTTGCCCAGCAGGGTCAGGAGGTAGGCCAGCAGGATGACCACGAAGAGGATGCTCTCCAGGTGGGGGTGGGCGGAGAAGCCCAGCAGGATGAAGGTTCCTTGGGAGCTGTCATTGCTTCCAACCATCTCTAGTGCAGCTGAGGAAGACAGCAGTAGTACTGGTGACAATGGGATGTGACAGAAGCAATTAATTACTATTAGGAATTTTCCTAACAGTAATTAGGAAATAGTGCATGTGTGTGTGTGTGCGCACATGCTGGAGACGGAACCCAGGACCTTCACACACAGCAGCATCTCTAGCCTCCCTGCAACTTTTTAAATTTGGAGCCAAGTTCTCCTTCAGTCGGGAAGCTGCCCAGGCAGAGCTTGTCCTGGAGATCCTCCTCCCTCTGCAGCCGGAGAGCGGGGATCACAGGCCGGCATCACCTGGGCCGTCTCCTGCAGGCCTCTGAACTTTTCACTCCTTTAATCCTGACAGTAATATCATGGGATTGGCAATTTAGTATCATAATAAATCCCCAACTCATAAAAAAGTAAGCTGAGGTAGTGCACGTCCGGCAAGCTCTCATGCATAGGAAGAGGTAGCCTTTGGAATCCAAGATTTGGCAAAGGTCCTCACCCCATGCACTGCTGTGGGGCTCCACCCCCAGTAGAGCAAGAGGGAAATCCTGCCATGACGCACCCTGGTCTCCTCTGGAGCTCCCAGTTCCTGGATCCCGCCAAAACCTCTAAAACACAAAATGCAGTCTAAACATAATCAGTTAAGGTGGAATCTATAAAATCCTAGAGACTGTTGATCCTTCAACACTGAAGAGCTGACTCCTGTGGGTATCTTTTCAGAATTCATACTGCAAAAGTTTTAAAAATCTGCCATAATTTAATAAAGCTTGAGGACAAACTATTTTAGAAATAGCAAATCTCAGAAAGAATTAGGTATATCGTGAATGCAAAAAATGTATCTAGATGAAAGTGGCATAGTAAACCATTCGAAATCTATTAGGAAACATGATCATTTAGTACAGTGTGGCGGTCAGCTTCTGTAATCACGGCATTGTGGGGGGCTCAAGCAGAAGAAATACAAGTCCAAGTCCAGCCTGGGAAACAGGGAGATCTTGTCTCAGACTAAATCAGTTTTAAAAATTTGCTGAGGATGTAGCTCTGTGCAAAGACATTAGGTACAATCTGCGCACACACACACACACACACAAACACACACACAGTTTATCAAAATTTACACACAGAAACATACACCAAAAATTGTACCATCTGCAGTGGAAAGAAACTTAATATGAAAATTAAGTATGAAATCGTAGCTAGAGAATTTACTATGAAATATTCTATATTAGAAGATAGGTTGACACCACCTCTGGCTCCTATTTCTATATACTTGTGATTTAAGTATATGTTCAAAATATCCTGGGAGTGGCTAGGGACCTAACTCAGCATATACCTACATGGCAACCCCAAGGTTCTGAGTTCAATTCTTGGTACAAAAAAAAAAAAGGAGCAAAATATCCCGGGATGTCCATCATCTCAAGTCTGTATCTCGGGCAGGACTTTCTCCTGAGCCTAGAGAATGTTCCCTGAGGCTGACAGCCACATCCAGTGAGCTCTGAAGGAGAGGCTGCCTCTTGGCTCCTGGTAAGAAAATGTTTCCCATCCTTTCAGGTATGGAAGACATGGGATTGCACTGGCAGCCAAAAGTATTTTATTTATCAAAACTTCCACATTTTAAAGAACATAGTAGCTCAAACTTGATTCCACTGAGCTTGTTACTTTTTAATGGGAACAAATGCTGCCTTTAAAAGGCAAGGCCGGCTCTTGGCCCTCACTCTCCTGCACGGTGCCCACCAGGGAGCCACGCCCCCCTCTCCATGCTGAGCCTCCAGGCTCACAGGCTTTCAGCCCTCACCGCCCCATGCTCTGCACCTGCCCAGGCCCTGACCGCCGCCCTGAGCTGAGCAGGCAGCCAGTCTTGCACGGGAAGGCTTCCTGCCCATGCTGGATTCAAACCCTTTCACCAGTTCCCCTCCTGCTGTTAGAGAGGCTGGGCCAGCAGCAGGCACTCACCCACCCAGCCTTTCTGAAACCCTGCAGAGCAGGGGCTGCTCATTGCTGTGGGCTCCCTGCTCCTCTTTCCTAAAGAGTCCTGAATGGAGCACTTTGCAGAGCCGGTGTTGCAGGAAACTGGAGACGGTGGAGAGCAGCTCCAGGCTGGAAGGAAGGGGCTGTTTATTTACAAAATCTCAGTTCCACACATGTGCAGGGGACTGCAGGTCCAGAACTGTGGTGTTCAGGATGGTAGCACCTGTCCCTGTGGAGCCAAGGAGCAAATGCTGGACAGCAATTGTCCAGATCTCTCAGCCCCCAAAGAGGGACTGGGTCACCCAGTCACAAACTGACGAGGTTCCTGGTCCCCACCACGTCCCCTTAACATGCCCTCCACGCCATGCCTATGCTTGTATGTACATGTGTGTATATCAGCAATACAAAGTTAACATCTCACATTTTGTTTCCTTTCTTCCACCTGTGGAACTGCATGCTCTGTTATGTTTTCTGGTGCTGGGGATCAAACCCAGGTCCCATGCAGACTTCACAGCTCCCCAGCCCAAGCTACCCCCATATCCCGGGTTGCTTAGTAATTTACTAAAGTTAAGTGAGCTGTGTGAATCTCTGAGGTGACCCCGAAACCCAGAACCAGACTCACCACATCCACCTGCATGATGGTGACCACTGAGAATGAGACACAGGAGATCTGGACCTAGTAGGGGTCTCGGCAGGGCCTGGCAGTATCTACACCCTTCTTGCTCCCCAGCTGGGCCTCCAGGTGGTGGCAGATGTGGAAGAGTCCAGGCCCTCTATAGAGCTCCGGGGCTTTTCTCTGAAGGCCTGCAGTATTTGTGCAGAGGCCCTGGTTGCAGCTGGGAGCAATAAGCCCTCCTGGGGAGACGCTGGAGTGAAGGAAGGGAACCAGGGTGATCACCACTGCCAAGGGAGCTCTGGGGACTCTGTGACACCACCCGGGTCATTAGCAGGGTGGCCGTGAGCCATGGGTGGCCGCGCCCCGCCTCAAACTCCCCAGCACGCACAGGATCTGCATGGAAGATGAGCCCAGAATTCATCCCCTGATGAAGCGGGACTCAGGTCCTCAGGGTAGCACATCCAGATCCCCATCTCTGCTTTGAAATACTTGACTTTCATGGACCTCGTGCTTCCCTCCCACCCCCCAAATGGGTGTGCAGGTCACAGAGCAGCTGGGGCAGCTCTGCCCCCCTGAGACCAGAGGGGTTCTTGGGGCAAATCTCAGCCTGTGGGAGCCACAGCCCTGAGTTCTCAGCAAGGTGGAATTGTATTCATAGTTAAGAAGTTCACAAGAAACGCTAGAGATAAATATCACTGTTCAATGTCCAAGGCCATTAATATCTGAGAATTAAACCTGGATTGGACACATGACCCAGTTTTTCTTGATATTTAGTTTACATTAATGTAGACCTAAACCACATTTAATGTGGAATCATTACACTGGAATAGTAGTATTTATGTCTGTGTATGAAATTATTTGCATTTATTGATCTCAGGAAATACTGAACTTTTTAATTTCTGGCTTTTGGCATTGAACTATTGTGTCAACACTGACTTATCGGAAAATATAGAGCCTATGACTAATTACAGGTAAAGAGAATAGAGTAATAATTTTAAGCATTTGTCCATATTTGCTTTCATTATCACATGCAAAGTCCTATTCTAAAAATATAAATATTGTCCACATGGGCCCTGGATCCTGAGTTGGCGACTGAATATTTGGTGGAGACAAACACAGAGCTACATTTGAGCCTCAGAGGGGATTATCAGAGAGAATTAGTGCAAAGAGCAGGAAGCCCTCCGTTTGGGGAAAACTCTCCACATGGCTGTGCCAATGGGCTGTGCCTTCAGTAATCAATATTCTACCCCCAGAACACTTACTGTTCACTAACCTGAATCAAGTGAGTGAGATTTGATCTATACAGTGGTCATCAGTGCTGTCAGCTGCAGCAGCAGCATTACATTAATTAGTGAGTGTCAGATTTATTAATTATTTCCTATGGAGAAAAGTAAAACCTCAGCTCAAACATGCAATAATGCCAGACTAGTGTTCAGCATCCCATATCTATCTGGCACATAATCTAATTTAGTGTGTATTACTCATTAGATCGCCACATATTTCTCTGCCTTACATCATTCCAATTTGTTTTTATGCTCGATGTGCATCCTTTGCCTGTCAATACATAAAAACAACATTCCTGATTTCTTATCTGTATTAAATGCTTTATAAGATTCCACTCAGAAATATGCAAGATATTATTGAGAATTATTCATCAAAAATAAATACCTGATCAAAGTGGAAACCATGGTGCTGGATGCGCATCTCTAAGGTCATCGTTGGGAGTGGAATCAGTGTCACTCACGCCATGGTCAACCATGGAGCTGATCCTGAGCTCCATGCCAGCAGCTAAGCACCCTCACAGCTCAGGGACTTGCAATGTGGGCATCTTTCTCATCTGTGCTCCACTGAGTTCCACTCCAGTTCAGTTTAAGTTTTTTTGTGCTTCAAAACCTTCAACACTTGTGTTCCCTTTGCCCCAACCATGGTGAAACATAGGGAGAAAACAGGGGCAGGATAATTCTACCAGGGCTTCTGCCCTCCAAGAAGAAGGAAAGAAGGAAGGAGGAAGGAAGGAAGGAAGGAAGGAAGGAAGGAAGGAAGGGAGGGAGAGAGGAAGGAAGGAAGGAAGGAAGGAAGGAAGGAAAGAAGGAAGACACTACACATAACAGTAGAGGTCCATCACAGAGGGACCCCAATAACACCAGAAAGCAAGAAATAAAATGGCAAGCTAAGGTGGCGGCAGAATGGCAGCGGATGGTTCTCAGCTATCGGTACCCACAGTGGAGAGAGTAGAAATAAACTCTCCCATTAAAGCATACAGAATGGCCAGCTGGAGTGTAAACAAAGCCAAGCATATGCTGCATATGGGAGAAATAGCGTACACAAAATATGATGGAAAAGTGAAAATGACATTCATGAAACTGAAAACCAAGAGAGGAGGAATTCCTTAGCTGGCTCCTCCACGTGGCTGTTGTAAACTGTGCTTCAGTAGCCACTTCACCATCACTGGACAGAGTATTCCACACACACAAGGAAAGAGGAGAGGTGTATTTTGGTTCATGCTTCAGTGCATATTTGGCTTGATAAACTGCTGTTATTGTCCCAGCTGTGAAGGATTAGACTGGGAATGAGAACACTGTTCCAGTAATAAGTGTGTCTGCCCAGAAAGGTGACGGCTTAAAATAAAACAAACAAGTAAATAAACAAATAAAAAAAAACCACACAGTGCTGCCTCCTTCCTCATTTACGTTCTGCCCCATTTATTGGGGCAGATCCAAAAGTGGTCTGTTAGTCCAGATTCCCTCACCCACCATGCCAGAAGGAAACTTGTAAACCCTTACAGTACACAGTTCCAGATCCCTCTGGTCAAGCCTGGTTGTTAGGATGCTGGAAAAGAGTCCAGGTAGACAGATGGGAACTGAATCTATGGCTTATTTTAAAACTCACAAGATCTGGATATCTTCTGCACCTCCATCCCACATTAAGATTCTTTCCCCATGGTCCCTGATGTGTCCACTGGCTTCTTCACCTGTCACAGATTATACAGGGCCCCCAACTCCTGATCTCCTGCATCCAGTTAGTGGTACTCATTGCATCCTTTGACTTGTAAACCCAGATTTAGGCAAAGACGGTTGACCCTGTGTCTTTTTCTCAATTCATTCTTATTGAGCTTTAGGTCTCACTCACAATAATTCTAAACTTAAGTGAAACTGATGTTCTTGGTCACCTGCCCCAGCTGCATACTGCAGTGCTGTGGGAAAATACTTCCTGCTTTTTAGGTTTCAGTAAAGGTCAGAATGGTTCTTCTGACTGCATAGATGTGTTGACTGTCACCTCAGATTCTCTAGCCCCCTTGGGGGCTTTCTTTTTGGTGTACTTTAATGGCACACAGCAAATGTTTGATAGCATCAAAGTCAAAATGACACTTGCTTTCCTGGTACCTGATCTCTCTGTTCATTCAGGACAACAAGGACCTGCACATGCCCATCAGTCACATCAAAAATGTGCCCCAGTGATAATGTCCATATTAGCTGGGCTAGCAGTACCAGGGAATCTGACCCTCAGTGCTACAGCTATGGGTGTAACCCAACAGCAATACTCGCAGTGAAAGCAGTGAAGTACTCAGATAGCTGGAGATTTTGCCAGCACACAAACCTCAGTAGACACTGAAGAATCCTTGTCTGCAGTCATTCTCCAGAATCAGAGAACCTTAGACCCCCTGCCAGCCCAGCATGGAGATACCTGCCTGCTGCTAGAGGAGGAATGCTGTTATTATGGAAACAAATCAAGAATAGTAAAAGAAAACTCCTGGCAGCTGTGAGAGCCCCTCACACATAGGGTCCCACGTGATGGGAGGCTCTTCCTGGTGGAGAATATTTCAACTTCCTCCCCTCCCAGACGGGAGCCATTTTGGGACCCTTGATGTCTGTCTTGGCAAGTCCTGTTTTAGGTCCTTGTGTGATCTGTGTCCTAACATGCTTCCTGTCTGACTGCGTGGAAGCCACGCACTGCCAACTCCTTTCACAAGTTACTTCCCCTTACCAACTCCTTAGTACTGATGAGACTGAGTGACCCGAGGAAGGAATTTCCTCTGTAGGAAAAGCAGCAGGAGATGTAAAAATATAATTTTATATGGTTAGTAGACACACAGCTATAGAATAATAAATTTGCTCTGCAAGTTTATTAAAGCAAGTTAAAATCAGAGAGCAGCCTCTGCCCATGCTCCTGCTGCTTGTGACAAAGCAGCCTGCGGACTTCAGCCCCCTTGGCTCTCTGGGTCCAGCTGCTTTTCTTCTCATACAATGCTGCACCAATTGGACTATTCTCAGCTTATGTTTTCCATAATTAAAAATATATGTGGCTTCTAGCTGACCTCAAGGACTTTGGTTGGGGTAAAATAGTCCAGTCAAAGACACTTTTAACTCCATTTGCTCCACTTGAACTAACCCCCCATATCTAAGATGTACTTATGTTATGATGAACAATTTCATTTAAGTCAATGTGTTTAAAGTTAGTTTACCTGACACTATATGATTAACTCAACCCATGTAACCAATCATGTAATGCCTTGTATTTCCTGCATGCAAACTGTATTTAAACTGAACCCCAAAACTGCTTCAGTGCTGATGATTTGGAACTGAGATTCCCATCAGCTCTCTAGCATAATAAACAAGTTTTATTTTGTCTCCTCTTTGCAGAGTCTTCCATTTGGTTTGGTACCGGTTTTGCTGTAACACCCTTAGCTTCCTGTACTTTAGAACATATATTTGTTCTTGTAAAAAAAAAAAAACTTGGGTTTTACCAACCCTACTGAAGCTGGTTTTTCCCTAATTTTCCAGGCTGGGCACTGTCCACAAGGCATCCTCTGCAATATGTGAGGCACAGCATATACATGTTCTCCCAAGCATGGGGGAACTTAGAAAAAAAAATAGAGTGCTCTGCAGACCAGACAGAGAAGTCAGTCAAGGTGCCTTCCTGATATGTACTTGGCTGTTCTCAATGTCAAGGAGCTGGGGACATTGTTGTGATACTTTTCAGAGGAGCCCTGATCCTTACTTTGAGCATTGGTTCCTGGCTACAGCACAGAATCCTCAACCCACTGGCACAGATCCTCCATCCCGCTGGCACATGTGTGATGTCCATTACTGATCTTTGGACCTTCCTAGTACAGATACAGACTTGCATGAGTCATTGTCTTGAGGTCTAAGTTTTCAGCTGAACTCATGCAGGTCTATGCCATGGGATCCAGGCCCCAGGCTGTATTTTCTAGGTCTGTAGTGTGTGGGCAGATATATGCACTTTCTTTGTATTTGACTCCTTGTGTGATAATTACAAATAATAAAAATTATGTGTCCTGTACTGACTTTTCTTGCAAACTATGATGACAAAACCCACTTCCAACAAAAAAAGTCTTTTGATCTGCACAAAAGAAATTGTTTCTGTCATGAAGATTTTATTTTATTTTATTTTTTAGTACCAGGAATTGAATTTACAACATTATGCTTGCCAGGCAGGCAATTATGCTCCTAAGCTAAATACCCAGCCCAAGACACCTTTAAGAAAACAATAGAGTATGTCTGCCTAGCAATAAAGAATTACATAACATACATAATTGTTGTAATTATAATGCTGTTCTACTTTCCTAACCAAAGCTTAAATATTGAGTAATTACTCAAATATAATTCTACAGATAAATGTCTGGGAAAGTAAAAATGCTGGTAAAAATCTGAGTAATTATAATAACATTCTCTGAAACCTAAATAAAGGGCTATAGTAATTTTATATTCTAATAGGTAAATAAGTATAGAGAATCAATAAATGAGACAGGGTAAAAAGGTAAAAATATAAATTGAATGCTGATATTTCTGGATAATTTAATTGCATAAGAAAATATATAAACCTTGATTAAAATGATGGTGAAGTATTTGTAAAAATAATGACTGTGCCAATAAATATTGAAAGTATTACTCTTTACTGAGGGACAACTGAGAGCTCTCCATTCGGTCTCATAACTTATTAGCAAGAATTTATTTCAACAGGCTGTACTTCAAGAGACTGTATTTCAAGAGACGTTATTTCAGCAGTGTATTTCTCTCCCATGTCTAGATGAGGACTGCTGGTCTTAGCACAGTTCCATAGATGCCCGGCAGGAAGCCCATATAAGAGCTGAAAGCAAGGGCACTCGGCAGCCCTGTGCAAACAGAAAGCCTGTGATGTTCTCTGAACAAGGGCAAGGAGAGCAGGGCCCAGTTTCAGACTGAGGCCCACAGGGCTCATGTAGACCTCCCTGTGTATGTACGTGTGTGAGCAGAAATGTGTGCATGTGTTTGTGTGTGTGCATGTGCACCCCTGTGAAGTGTGCGGTGCTGGGATAGTGCAGGAGGCACGAGTGGGAGAATAGATTCACCTCCTTTTCCACTCCTCACTCTTCTACTTCTACCTGCCCTAATTTTTCACATCAATGTTTTCAACTTCTATAAGACTCTCGGCTTCCTCAGAGCTACTGGAAAAAAAAAACAGAATTGTTCTTCTCTTAGTACAAAAATATGTACGTAAAATGTGATAAAAGACTCTTTTTTAATTTTAAAGAGTGTAAAATTAAATATACCAAAATAGATCATAAGGAAACAATTTAGGAAACACAGATTTCAAAGCAAGACCACTGGAGATTTTCACATTTTGTCTCTTCTTTTCTTTCAAATGGTTTTCTGTATCTTCACACACATTGAATTCATACCAAACAAAATAGTATTAAACTGATCAGAACAGGAGATGAAGGCAATTTAGGTCTTCAAGACCAGACAATAGGGAAGTCAGCAATGGCTGACATAATGTCTCTCATTCTCTTCAAAATAACTGTCCATACCTTTACATATGTTGAAATTAAATAAAAGAAAACAGACTAGTAGCACTCTGAACAGAGAATAATAGAATTGCTAGATTTTACATCATGACACTATGGAATTAGCACTGGGTATCTTAGAGTCTCTTTTTCTTCAAAGTGTCTGTTCATTACATCGTGCATTATATAAGCTGTTTAGAAGTTCTATGCATGCATGAGTCTAGACATGTATACCTATCCTTACTGTATTAGAGGGAAAAACAAATCAAAACAAGACAACAAAACAAATTCCTAGAAAAACATGAAATGAAAAAGACATATACAACCATGATACTAGGTGATCTACAGTAGTTACTCTGATGTTTCTTGTTATATTAAATAGAATTGTCTATATCATCAGGGATAGTATAATTGAACATAGCAATATATAGCAATATTAATAAAAACAAAACATTGGAGAGATTATAGGAATTCAGAAGCAGTTAATAATCAAACCAGAATGGCTATCCTATTGAATCTTGTCATCTTCAGAGTAGTTGCCTCTACTCTCAGACTTGATACTATCAAGCATATAAATAAAATAAAATAAAATAAAATTAAAATCAAATTCAAATAAAATCAGTCAAGACAAAACAGCAATCTAACAAACCAGATTCAAATAAGATCAGTCATAGTAAGACAGTGTAAGTAATACAGGGCTTCAGTTTAAGTTAATAGGAAATTAAGGATAGTTACCATAGTATATCCTGCTATTTTGGGGATAGCTGTCTGTGCCATCAAATCTAGTATGAGTAGACAGACTGGAACACAATAAAATCAAACTAAACAGAGTGATAAGAATAATGTATATTTTAAATCCTAATACACTATTAACAATATCCTCTGCCTTTCTTTTTTAGACAATTCCTCCCCTTTCACTTTCACAGGGTGCTTTGTACATTTTGGGTCCCAATAACTCCTTTAGTTTTTAGACTAGGGGGCAACCCTCTATCTACCTAAGTGGTTCTGAGCCTTTTTACCTCTGAGTTTGATTGTGAGCTGTATTTCTTTACCTACTAATGCCTCAAAGTTTTCCTGCACAAAACTGAGTAGTTCTCCACTGCACAAAAGTGTCATGACTTTTCAACCTATCTTCAGCTGCTGGACAAGCTGTCCCTATTTCTCTCTGGTTCCCTGTCACATAGAGCATTGTTTTCTTATCTTTGACTTTCAGTTCATTAACCCACTTTCAGGTTGATTATATTTCCTACTGAGAGCATCTTGGTGGACTCTATCTCCTGATCTATTCTGCCTGTGTTTCTTTTGGTTAGTGTATCAAGGCCATCTGTGTTAGAGATTATAGCTGATCTTCTCTGTCTTATCTCTGCTATGCTATTTTTCTGCCATTGGCTGTCTACTTTTCTCCTTCATTCCACTGTCTACCCAGTTCACTGAGCCCTCTCTATCACTGTTCCTGAAATCCTGGTTTTTTTTCTCTCTCTCTAGAATGTTCTTCAGTATTTTTTGTAGGGTTGGATTGGTGGTCATGAACTCCCCCAGTTCCTCTTTGACATGGAAGTATCTTGTTTCTCCATTAATTTTGAGAGATAGTTTTGCATGGTATATCAATCTGGGTTGGAGGTTATTTTCTTTCAGGGCTTGGAATACTTCATTCCAAGTTCTTCTTGATTTGATGGTTTGTGTTGAGAAATCTGTTGTGATTTTGATGGGTTTTCCTTTATAGGTCATCTTTATAGGTCATCTTTTCTCTGACAGCTTTTAATATTCTGTTCTTGTGATGAATTTCTGGAATCTTGCTTATTATATGTCTGGGTGTAGATCTGTTTTGGTTGTAGCTGGCTGGAGCTCTGTACACCTCATATATCTGAATATTATTTTCTTTTCCTATGTTTAGGAAGATTTCCTTAATTGTTTCTGTGAATAGCCTTTGTATTTCATTTGTGTTTATCCCTGCTTCTTTGCTCACAATTTTTATTCTTAAGTTATAGGTCCTTTTGTCATCTTCTAGCCTTTGTATTGTTACTTCCTAGTTCCTTGTTATTTTAAAGAGATCTTTCCATTCACAATTGAAAACTGCAAACCTGTCTTCAAGGTTTGATAGTCTATCTTTAGTTTTGCCAGCTTTCAATGGAGCTTTTAATTTCCTGGTAATCTCTTTGAATCTGTTACATGTATTCTAGATTTTGTTCATATTCTTCATCAAAGTTTTCTCTCCTTTTTCTGGTCCTCCATTCTTCCATCTGTATCTTATTAAGAGGTTCTTAGCATTTCTTTTATTAATCTTCTTATAGCTTGCTTCACTTGAATTAGAATTTCAGTTTTAAGTTTATCTATGATGTCACAAAGATATTTCTTTATGTCGGCTGATGCTGTATTTGATATTGCATGTTTGGTGCCCTTGATCTCCTCTGTATTTACCTCTCCTGGACTTATTTTCCCTGGGTCAGTGGCTGGAGGCTCTTTCTTGTTTCTTCCCCTTGTCATGTTCCTAGTTTCTTTCAGACAGGTATATGGTGGAGGTCTCAGATCCTTTCCATATTGCTTACAGTTTTTCTGAAGTGTGCTGGCTAGGGGATTTCTGCCTTCTCGTTTGCTGTTGATATGTGAGGGACATGCAGGGGTAATGTGTGCTGGCCCCTCACCTCCAAGCCAGTCAACCAGCGAGTGCCTTCACTATGTTCACTACATTAGTCTGTGCTGTGTGGACATCACAGGATTGGGACAGTTTTGTCCCTGGCTATTGGGTCCCAACCAAGGGTGTGATCCAGCCCAAGCAGATTGCACCAGTCTGCTTTGAGCCAGGAGTGGCCAACTGACACCATTGCAGTTCCAGATTCAGGCCTGTCCTGCCCAACTCCAATATGTTGCCCAGCCAGACACCTCTCCCTGTAGGACCAAATTCCAAGCACTCAGTGTGGGTCAATGCAGCTCCCCATGCCAATTCTGCTCTCCATTGTGTTGTATCCTCCCCACAAGGGCCTTGGGCTCATGAGCCCCTGATTTTGGCAGGAACGTGACCTCAGTGCAACCACAAGTCATTCGACTCCAAGGCGCCCAGCACAGCCTGAGATGGCTCCAGTGAGAGCGCGTCTAGCTCCAGCACCCTTTCCTTTCCTTTCCTTTCCTTTCCTTTCCTTTCCTTTCCTTTCCTTTCCTTTCCTTTCCTTTCCTTTCCTTTCTTTTCCTTTCCTTTCCTTTTTTTCCCCTCAGTTTCTTCTGGGGTCATGAGACTCCCTCTCCTTTTGTCTGATCTTCTCCATGATATTAAATTCCAGCATTTGAGTTGTTTCAGAGAAGCTCTCTATCCTGCTACCTTTCAATCCTAAAGAAATTTAGATTAAGTGTATGAGAAAACCAGGAGAAACCCTGGAAAAAAGGAAAATATATTTAGACTTTGTTTTTTATATTGGAGATGGAGCCTGGAGACTCATGCATGACAGGCAAGTGATCTCCCACCAAGCTACGTAGCACCAGCACAATGCACATGTTGCCTATGTCTAAAATGTAAACTTCAACATTGAAACACTCCTAGTTGCCAAGGAAAGGTCTGAGATGGCTGGAATCTCAGTAACTTCGGAGTTGTATTTTCTTTGTGTGTGAGAAACCAGCTCTCCTCAAAGGTCTGATCTTCAGACACGAACCCCACTGTGATTCCTGATTTTTATCTGGAACACAATAGAAGCAGAACACAGCTGCTTGCAAACACAGGAACTGCTCCTCAAAGGGATCTGCAGACATCTGAAGTCATTTGTTGGCCTTTGACCCTTTTCTCCAGCTTCCTCTTCCATCTCCCCACACCCAGTCAGGGATTGGTGCTGAGCCTTGATCTTTTGCTAATGTCTACAAGACTCTTGATCCAGTGGAGGCTTCTTGAGTCCCTGTCTTTCCTCAGCCTGGTGACTTTCTGTAAGCTTGCACTGTCTGAGGAGCTGCTGCCTCTCCTTATTCCATTGTGTGCAGCTCTGTTAGCGGACACAGTTTCTGTCTCTTAAGGAAGTCTTTTCCAGTGGAACCCAGGTGATGTTCTCTCCTGAAGCCATCCACCCCTTCCAGTCCTGCATGACTCCCCCTGCACAACAGGGCTGTTGTGAGCTCACATAATGTGCTGTCCCTGGGAGAAGGTTCTCCTGGTGCTGGCCTCACACAATACATTAACTGCACAATATGATACTAAACTCATTTTATATTGAAGAGGTTGTTTCCAATTATGTCTTAATGTTTAAGCCTCATTACACTGTAGGTTCTTCAGATGAGCTGCTGTTTCCAATTCTCAGATTTTTAGTGCAGGTTTCCTCAGAGAGCTTCCTACCCCATGGGTCTGGTTGTCAATCAATATTATGAGGTTAGGGATGATAACTTCTCAGAGTACTCATTTTCATGCATTTGTACATTTATATATGTGTGTTAATGAGGAAATATCTTTCTGGAGCTTTACATAGTTAAACAGTTGAAACAAGTTCTTAGTTGATAAAATAATTTGAGACAAGATGGTTTTCTAAGCCTGTGAATTTCCCAATATAAAACTAAGAAACAATCCCAACTACATCAGGGATACATACAGGATACACTAGCATCCTACAATGTACTGAGTGTCTTATACTGTTGGACTTATTGTTTGCAGAACATTTCAAATTATTTAAAGAACTATAAACATTATAAACTTTTTGAAGTAAATGGTGAGCAAACTCTAATGAAAGCCTCACTTTACTATATTAAGTTAGGAGAAACACATTCAACAAATGACATCGGAGCCAGAGAGAAGTTGACAGTAAGTATCACCAGGTGTCCTCACCAGGTCTGGGGTGTGAGGGGCTCCCCTGTGCTCTACTGCTGAACATGAACCACTCACACACTTTGGAGGAGAAAAGAGATAGGAGTGTGCAAACACAGGCATGTTCACACCATGGCTCTTTCACAATGACAGGTTATGAGCCAAGGGCCATTTAGATGGCAGGTAGAAATAAATCAGAGAATTCCTCAGATTTTTCTCCTCTTTATTCCCAAGTAAATAGTTCTTATGACAAAGTCCTGGTCACAGCAAAATCCCTAAAATATTGATGGATATACAAAAGGATGAGGTATTTTTTTCTATTAACTTTCTGTTACATAAATTAACATGATGTTAAATGTTTGGGTAGATTAACATCTTATGGATTGATTTTCATGGGCTTGAAAAGGGCAATTGACAAAAGACCTGCCCAGCAACCCCCACCATCCAGGGATTATTGATTTATTGTGCAGGGCCTTGGAAAATACTGGTCTGCAGCCCCAGCCAGCTGGTGAGTGTCAGTGCACTGCATGGGGTCTGGGAAAGGCCTACCCAGTGACACTTAACCCAGCTGGGGAGACCCTCCTGAATGGACCACCAATGACAAATTAGGAAGCAACTGGAACTGTGTATTTGGCTGCTCTTCAGGAATACAGGAAAGTAGCAAAACAAAGAAGCAAACTTCAATCTCAAACCTCCAGCCCATCCCAAACAATTCTATGGACAGGAGAACAACTTAAATAAAGAAACAACTCTATGAAGCTATAAAGGAAATCAGATCAAAAATAATCTCCCATGTAATGCAAGAAATGACAAACGTGGTGAAAGAAATGCTGAGCCAATCCAAAGAAGGCATAGTTAAGAAAATAGAGCAGCATTGGAAAATAATGAAAATCTTAAATGAATAATATAGGAAAGAACTTGAATCAATCAAAGAGACTCAAAGAGAAATCCAGGAAATCAAAAATTCCAAGCTTGCAAAACCACTTGAACAAATATCAAGATAGACTCTAAGACCTTGGAGAAAAGATTGCAGCTAGTGATCCAGAAAAGAAAGTGCTTTTAAATATAACAAGAAATTAGGAAATAACAATTCAATAGTTGGTAGTGATGCAAAGAAAAGCAATATACACTTGATAAGCACCAACAAAAATGAAGAAATCACCAAAAAAGAAATTCAAAGTCTGTTTACAGAAGTACTAGCAGAAAATTTCACAAGCATGAGAGAAGAAACTGACATAAATAAATGAAATATATAGAACTCCAATTAGCCTTAACTAAATAAATCTAATCAATGATAAATAATAATCAATACCCCAGAAATCCAGCATAAGAACAGAATATTAAAAGCTGTTAGAGAAAAGAAACAAATCACTTATAAAGGAAAGCCCATCAGAATCACAGCACACATTTCAACACAAACAAACAGTCAGGAAGAGCATATGAGAAGAGTACTTCAAGTTGTCAAAGAAAATATATTCCAACCCAGATTTATGTACCCTGAAAAACCTTCAAAATTGATGGAGAAATAGAGTAATTGCACTACAAAGAACAACTGAAGAACTTCAGGACCACCAAATACACCCTATAGGAGTACAGAAAGATATTTTAGATAGAGACAAAAATGACTACAATTTCAAGAACACCAACAGAAATAAACCACCAAGCCAAGCAAACAATTAAACAGAGAGAGGAAGAAGGAAGAAACACAGCAAAAATATAACATGACATAGTTGGTCATGTTAATATAATTAAATACAACATATCAGTCATAATCATTAATATAAATGGCCTCAATTCACTAATTAAAAGAAACAGACTGGCAAAATGGATCAAGAAATAAAATCCAACTATATGATATATATAAGACATGCATCTAACACAAAAGGTAATTAATATACTGAAAGTCAGAGTATTGAAAACAATACCCAATGGGACAGGAACTCAGAAAAAATCATGGGTAGCTATTCTATTTGCAGACCATATGAACTTCAAACCAAAAATGATCAAAAGAGGTAAAGAAGGACACTAGATACTGGTTAATAAAAAACCTCAAGAATAAGATATAGCAATCTTAAATATATATGCACCAAATACTGGAGCATATATCTATATAAGATAAATATTAATAGACATGAAAAATCAAATAAGCAATGACACAATTACAATGGAAGACTTTAACACCCCATTATCATGAAGAGACAGATCAGATAGATTAATTGCTGTTGTCTGTTGCTGTTATTTTGCTTTTGTTGTGTTTGGATGGTTTGCTTCTTGATGTTTTCTGTTTTTTGTTCTCCTTAAAATAAAAAATAAATGTTAAAAAAGGGGTAATTGTAAATATTCATATGCTGAAAACATAGATTTCATAATATTTTCAGTCTTCTTTGTGTAGTAAAGTCTCATGTGTTCTCAGGTTCTACAAAGAACATCTATTTTGCATCTTCCCTGATACATTTGAGGAACTACTGTCTAAAGTGCTCATCTTCAATCATTACATTATTACTACAGCCATATTTTCTCTACCAATGTTCATCATCCCAACAGTCTTCTCAGGGCCTCCACAACGTCTTTGTTCCTCAGGCTGTAGGTGAATGGGTTCAAAAGAGGTGTGACTACAGTGTAAAAAACTGCCACCACCTTGTCCTGGGCAGGGTCATACAAGGAGCATGAACGAGTGTAGGTGGAGAGTGTGGTTCATCCTGTGCCTGAGCACATCTGGAAGATGACAGTGAGCAGTTGAGCATAGGAAGCTAGGATGGCCAGGAAGGGCAGCAGCAGAATCATAAGTCCACTCGGGAGGATGGTGCACTCATATGGGGAGGTGTTTTCACATTCCAGTGGCAGTAGAGAAGGAAGTTCACAGAAAAAGTGGTTAATGATCTGAGACCCACAGAAGGGAAGCTGGAAGACATACTGTGTGTATTAAGGAGTTGATAGCACTGCTGGACCATGCACACATGACCAAGGAGCAGCAGATCTTCTTGCTCATGAGGACAGGATAATGCAAAGGATGGCAGATGGCTACATAATGATCATAGGACATGAAGCCCAGGAGAATGGCTTCACATCCGCCAAGGCTCAGCAACAAAGATGTCTGAATCTCACATCCCCAGGATGCAATGGTCTTGGTGTTCATCAGGAAGTTCATTGCCATCTTGGGCACAGTGGTGGAGATGTGCATCATGTCGATGAGGGAGAGCTGACTGAGCAGGAAGTACATGGGTGAGTGCAGCCTGGTGTCCACTCGGATGAGGTGGACCAGGGTGATGTTCCTCAGCACAGCCACCAAGAAGAGGAAGACAATGGCTGCAAAGTGAAAACCATTCATGCTGCCATATTGGAAAAGACCAACCAGCATAAAATCTGTCCCAGAATTTTGGTTTCTTGTTTTCATGCCTCAAATTGAGATATTAATGTGGAAAATATATGAAACATCCATGGAATAATGTAATTATTTTAGAAAGACCAAAAGAATAATAATTAAATAATTAAATACAACTGGTATTTCTGTAAGTATTTTAGTTGAAAATACAGTGTTTCCTATTAGGTACAATAAACTTGACTATATTTAACTATAGTTGTTTTTAGTAAGTTTTCAGTTTTACTGCAATTGATATAAATAGTTATAGATACAATGGGGAACCTGTAGTGTTTAAACTAATGTATTTTGCTTTTATTGGTTATAAGTAGGAATAAAAACATCAGTAATATTTATTTAAAGATGATATTGTAGCCCTAATGGAATATGAGTTGATATGCATTGTTTTTCTTTTAACAATAGATAAAACTTCATAAGTTTGACCAAACTGTTAAGCAAAATAAGGGTGAACTTGAAATGAGTCACCTAAATTTCACTTAACATTTATGAGTCTTCAAGGAAGCATGCTATAAAGATTGTTCAATTCAAAGATAAGAATTGAAATTTTTGTTTCTGACACTAATTTGGCTTTTATACATTTTTCAGGTAAAAGTTGTCTTCTTACTTACAGTTTTTATGTTCTAAAATTATACTTAGTTGTGATCTGAAACATTACTGTATATTTTCAGGATTTGTTTGGTCTACACTAAAGAAACATCACATTCATAATTTGTCATTTTCAAAAGATTCTTTGTTAACCATATTTTGGTGGAAAACCTTCATTGATCTAAAATATTTAAAACTGAAGGAGAAAACTTACTAAAAATATGCAACAATTTAAGTATATATGTTTTATATAAATCATGCTCTTTTTTTGCAGTACTCTGAAATATTTTCACATGACTAACAAGAAGCATACAAAAAAGAAACATTTAATATGATAATGAAATATTGCATACTCTAAAAATATTGCACTAATGAATGCTCCATATCACAAACTATATAAAATAAATATCATCAGGTGGTAGCTCTTAGTGAAAATCCATGAAAATTCAATCTGTATTTCAAAGTTTTATTTCTTCCAGTGATACAATTATTTTAATAAGAATATGGGAAAAAAACCAGTCTGAGCTGAAATGGGGGTTTACACTGTTTAAAAAGGTAACAAAAAATAAGACTTTATAGAGGTTAATGAATAAAATGTGGGCATGATTGACCAAAATACAGAAAGAAGAAGGCAAAAGATTACAGCTTATTAGAAATGACACAATAAAATTAATTACAATATCAAAATATATATCCTATGTGACATAAGATAATTTATTATTCTATTGAGAAAACTGCTTTTTAAACAGGAATAAAATCCGCACTGTTTCTATTTATTGAAATAATTATTTCATCAGAACAGAAACATTCAAATCCCCTTGAAAAACGCATGCACAGAAAGAATTTTTAAAAAAGCCCAGAGGAGATTCTAAAAGTAATTTAGAAAACAATTGAATATATTACATATCAATACTTCACAAAATGAGGGAAACAGAAGACTAGATGGAATAACTGGAAAAGACTGTGAATAGGTGAAGAAAAAAATAAAATAAAACTGTTGTAATATGCTTCATCTGTGTCAGTACTGTTTAAATAATAATCTTAAAGATGTCCAGAAATAAAATTACAGCAAGAATGTAATTAACCATGCACTAACATATGTGCATTAACACTTGATACATTTTATAAATGTCTAATTATTGGTCATTGAAAGAGTTTTGCCCTAGCATACATTATAGGACATTATGGCAGTATCTCAACATGGTGGAAGGCCAGATCCAGGATGCTTACCCTGAGGGCCACTTCCTCCTTCTTCCCCAATTACTGTAGATCGCAGGGTTAAACATTGGTGTGAGGATGGTATAGAAAGCAGCCAGGACCTTGTCTTCTTCTGGGACTTTTGGCAGAGATAAGTGTAAGCAAATGGTACAATGTAGAAAGTCACCATGGTGAGGTGGGTGCTGCAAGTAGAACAGGCCTTCTTCCTGCCCTCCTGTGAGCACATGTGGTAGAGGGCAAGGAGAATTTTCCCATAGTTTAATGAAATGACCATGGAAGGGAACAGAAGAAAGATGATGGTGCTAAAGAACACTGTACTCATGGATGATGGTGTCCCCACAAGCCAGAGACAGCATGGCTGGGACTTCACAGAAGAAATGATTAATGGCCCTGGACGCACAGTAATGGATACAGAGGATGTATATTGTGTGAGCACAGGCATTGACAGCTCCTGTTACCCAGGATCCCAGGATCATCAGCACAGGCACTCTTCTGTTCATGCAGATGGGGTAGTGCAGAGGAAAGCAAATAGCCACGAAAAGGTCGCGGGCCATCAACATCAGGATGAGTCCTTAAGAACCTGCTAAAGTCATGAAGAAGAGAGCCTGGATCCACACCTGATGAAGGAGATGGATTTGTTTCCAGATAGAAAACCGGAAGCCACTTTGGGGACAGTGGTGCAGATGTATATGAGGTTCATGAGGGGGAGCTGACTGAGCAGGACATACACGGGAGTGTGGAGGTGGGCGTCCAGCAGGATAAGCAGGACCATGGCCAGGTTGCCACCAGGGCCATCAGGAGATGGGGATGATGAGCATGAAGAGGACAAGGCCAGCCCTTGATGGGGGAACAGGCCCAGCTGAATGAAGTCAGTGAAGCTCTGAGTGTAATTTTCCATTTTGACTTTGTATGATTTTTCTTAAAGACAGACACAACGGTAAATATGTATAGATCATTACCAAATCTGACAAATTCTGAAGTGTAATTTGCTTGTGTTTTATTTGTAAATTACACACGAGAAACTTTAACAGTGCTCCAAATTTATTCAAAGAAGTCATTCAAGTTGAAAAAAGGCACATTGAAAGATGCTCAGGAACAATAATCTTTAGGGAAATGTAAAACAAAATCACAGTGAAACACCACTGCACATTCAGCAGGAAAGCTTTCATCAAAGAACCAAATAAAACAATGTATATTTTGCATTTATTTTTTGTACAAGGGATTGAACTGGTGACCTTGCACTTGCCAGGCAGGCACTTATACCACTGAGCCAAATCCCCAGCCCTAACAATGTATATTTTGATGAAGGTGTTGAGAAATTGAAAATTATTGCACATTTTCATGAGAAGTAGAATTTGTACTGATAGGATGGAAATTAATACAATAATTCCTCAAAATAGATGGACAAAATTAGAATGTGGTCAAGAGATTCCACACTTGAATATGCACTGTATTTTCATAACCATTTTGAAATGAGTGTAATAGTATAATTCACATTGTCCACAGGGGAGAAACAATTTAATTGAATCCATAAACAAGATGAGTTATGCAGATCCACCTTAGCACAGTCAATTTTCCAATGGAAACAAATACTGACACTAGCTACAGCACGGATAAATTCTGATGACATTATGCTTAGTGAAACAAGCCAACCACACAAAGCCAAATACTGTATGAATTCACTTCTCTGCAGTGCTCACCATGGTCAAAATCACAGTGGCAGAGAGTGGAGAAGCAAATATCGAGGGCTGGGTCTACAGAGGGTAGGGGAGCGGTTGTGTACACAACTTTTGCTCAGGGAGATGGACTCGTCCTGGAGACGGCTGGTAGTAAACACAGAATGGTGTCAGAGCACTCAGCACTACAGAACTGCACACAGGAAAATGAAGAAAAGTCTAAATTTTCCCTGGGCATATTTACACTAATGAAGGAATGAAAGGCCTCTAATATACTCAATTATTCTACATGTGGATTCTCAATACAGTTGAAGGTATGTCAGACAGTATCCTGAGCCACATCAGAAACATTTAAATTCTTATTCTTTGATTTGTGAAAACTGGCAAAGAAAAATTTAGTAGAACAAATTAATTTTATGACTTTCATTAGAAAAAAAATGAGGGTAGATGGATCCATTTCCAGTGAATTTATATGAGAAATTAAATTTTCAGCAAGTAGAATGTGCGATATTAGAAATACTAATGCCCTGAATCCAGCAGCAATTCCTGTCACTTGCTGCTTGAATGGTTTGCTCAGAGACACACTGTCCATGAGAAGACTCTTACCTTGTTTACAGATTGAAGCATGGAAATGGAGCATGGAACAGAAAAACAAGTGCCATATCTGATCTGATATCTCACACCATACCTCAGGACCACCAATCATCAGCTCTGTGATTATCCAAGGCCCAGTGGACAGGTGGTCCAATACAGCACCATGGTGTATTGTGAGCAGAGTACTCAAGCCCTCTTCCTCACAGGGAAGAAGCTTCAGGTGTCCAATATCCAGTAACACAGAACATTTTTTGAAAAAAAAATCTATAGTCTGACTATCATTTATCTATCAGTCTGTCTTTCTGTACTTTTAATCTTTTGCTCAGTGAAGTAACTATTCATAACCCATATGAAGCCCCTGTTAAACCTGTCCACTTACTCTGATTCTCTCACCTTCCCCTCAGTTGTGGAATGTGGACCCCAGTGGTGCTGACCGGTTACGAGGAGGCAGAGTGCGCGGGAAGCCTGAGGAAGGAGTCAGCACAGCTGAGAAGCAGCCGACCTCGGCTCAGGGCTTGGTCCCACCTGAAAGGACAGCGCGAGGCACAGAGTTCAGTGATTATGTGTTTTATTATGAATGATGGGTAGAAACATTTACATAAACACAAAGGTGTATATTTATGTAAAAATGCAATTAAACATCTTTTAAATGTCTGCTTGAGTTACTTTTCAATATGTGTACAGAAGAATCCTTACAAAAGATGACTCCACACTGTAAATATGACATTGTTTCCCTGGTGTGAGAAACCAAAAGTATAAAAAAAAGACCAAAATGCATAATAGACATTGTGAAATAGGAAGAAGATGCTCTATTGCAAAAGGAAACTAGAGTGGGTTTGGGAGGAAGGAAGGGAAAAGAAAAGAAGGAACTGTTGAAAACAAAGTTTTGTAAATAAGGTAGTGAAGAAGGCTTCAAAGGAGAGAGGTGGATGGGAATAAAAGAAGAAATAAGATACATCATGTACGGGTACAATTTCCCTAGGATGAATGTGATCACTATGCATATCTAAGGTGTACAAATAAACAATTAAAAATCAGTAATTAAGTGAAAGAAATTTATTGAAAATAATTTCTACAGAAGAAAAATTATTGAGAAAGTTTTTAAAATTCTCTTCAAACTCAAGTAAGATTTTTTTGTCTGAATGTCTGTCTTGTTGGCATCACCCTGTGCATCTTTTACCACTTGGGCAGATTGACTTTCCATTTGGACCTGCAAAGCATACAAATGTCTCCATATAACAGGGTTTTCAGTGAGCGTGAAGGACAGTTTGTGTCTTATTCCCAATGACACGGTGTCACTCACAGGAGACTGTGACTGCGGAGAAGCACCTTCGTGGGCTCCAGGGTGACTCAGGCACATGTTCAGCATCAAATCAAAGATCTACAGTGCTGCCCTTGGGTGGAGATGGATTCTGTATTTTCATCATTTGCAGTCAACCTGCATCCTTTCATTGACATTCATTAACATGGAACCTCTTTTCCATGTTAATAAAATACATAGATTTATCTGATATCACCTCCTGGTCACAGCAAGAGTAAGAGAAGCGCAAACTTTTGGGTCCCTGGTGCTCCCAGAGAGCCCTGGAAAGAGCTGGGAACCGAGGATCAGTGCCCCTCCAGAGTCCGCACCGTGCAGTTTTCACTGCAACACAGGCCCTGCACTCTGCTCGCTGTTCAGCAGGGGATTCTCAAAGACAGATCTCTACATTTGTTCTGATTACTTACAGAAGTGGAGTAACACTGAATTTACAAAAGGTCTTCTAAAGCTCACTTTGTAAGGAGTTTTCTAAGAAATCACAGATTTGACTTTTTTTGGATTTTTTTTATTTAAAGAGAAAAAAGAAAAAGGATAGAAATATTACAGAATTTCAAGAAAAGAAGATAAACAGAAATCACTAGTTGATAAATTACATATTGCTCTTTTAGAAATAGTTTTTCAAGTTACAAAATTAAAGCACACAAAGTTGACACTGTAATGCTCAGACCATTGACTAACCAAATGTGCCACCATCTTGTTCTGTATGCGCCATTTTAAAATGAAGTTTCTGTTTCCTACTTAAGTTTCTGTTTCATAAGATAAGTTTCCTTTTCTCCAAACTGACGCTTCGCTTGCCACCCTCAATAACCTACCAACTTTCTCCCCGTGTTCTTACCACCCCGAATTCACCAATCATTGCTAATCTCGTCCTCCCCATACCCACTATAAATGTAACCATCCTTAATTGTTAGACATGCAGTCTTGAGATCAATCAGCAGAGACTGCGTCGCAAGGCTTGGCAATAAAACTCCTTCACTCTTGATTGATTGGCTTTCATTTCTAAATCATCATTGCACCATTACATTTTGGGGCCCATCTGGGATGGAAGCTTAGCCCCCACCGACCCAAATTGGACTATTTTGATCATCCAGACCCCTTCAATAGTGAGTAAATTTTATTTCTTCCGGAGGGTTTTGATGGTGCGCCATACCTAGGTTCTATTTGGAGAGGGGATGCCCTCGATTTGGGAGTTGGATCGGGGGCGTAAGGCCAGAACAATCCGTTTGGGCTGATGGCCCACTTTACTTTGTATTTGTGTTCTGCCTTGCCTCCCTGACCTGCTCCATTTGTTTTTGAGCCCTCTGGTTGAACTAAATCTTGTAACCAAAAACTTGCAGTTGAGTGAGGAGTTTTTCTTTTGACTGCAGTCTGTCATTTGTGTCATTTATGTCTGTTGTCTGCTGTTATTTGTCAGTTATCATTAAGTCTCTGTTCCTTAACGTTTGCCTTTAGGAAAATCATGGGGCAGACTGGCACCAAGGTGCCGCCTACCCCCTTGGCCCTAGTCCTTGACCATTTCAAGGAGTTCAAAAGACGTGCCGCTGGCTATGGGGAAAATGTATATAAAGGGAGATTAATGATTTTTGTCACGCAGGAATGGCCAGCAGTGACCTTCCACTTCCTCCTTCCCTCCACCCTGTCCAATCCGCATACGCGGCCACCCTGAGCAGAACCCCAACCAAGAGGTCCTTCTGAAGCTGTTTCCCTCTGCCCCCTGCAAGAGGTACCAGTGCAAGGTGGAGGCTCTATATTTGTTTACACCCCTTTTTCCACCTCTGATCTCTACAATTGGAAAAGCCAAAATCTTCCTTTCTCTAAGGACCCCAATAATCTAAATTTCCCAGAGTCTGTTTTTTTTTCCACTCATCGTCCCACTTGGGACGACGACCAGCAAATACTCCTAGTTCTTTTCACTGCAGAGGACTGACTACGTGTCCTCACTCTGGGTCAAAAGAGTGTTCGAGACCCGGATGGAACCCCCTTGATAGATCTACAAAGAGTAGAACATGCCTTCCCTTCTTTGCACCCTAATTGGGACCCAAATGCAGACAAAGGTAAGGAGGCTTTAAAATAATATCGCCCAAGGCTTCTATATATAATTCGAGCGGCTGCTAAGAAGCCTACTAATTTGTCAAGAGTAACTGAAGTAAGGCAATTGACAGAGGAAATGGTTGCTAGTTTGGCCCACCCAGGTCATAAAATGACTCACCATGAATTTCTGTGGGTCCCTGAATGCCCAGAAAATTGGGCACAGAACCACACATAAGAAAGGCTGTTCAGGTAATGGCCCTCTACCCAGAGGGTGAAGGACATCTTTTAATAGAAGACAAAGACCCAGTCTCAATCAATAATGAGTTGCTAGCTCAATGGCAAAAAGCTGTTCCCGAGGTCTGGGCAGAAACTAATCCTCCTGGGCTGGCTGTAAACCAGGTACCTTTGGTTATAGAACTATTGCCACAGGCAACCCCCATCAGGCTTCGACAATACCCCATCAGCCTCCCCACCTGAAAAGGAATTAAGACACACATTCAGAGACTAAAAGAAAATGGCATCTTGGTTCCTTGTGTTTCTCCCTGGAATACACCCTGGCTTCCAGTACAGAAATCAGGCACACCAGACTATAGCCCAGTACAAGACCTATGGGAAGTCAACAGGTGAGTGGTGACCTTACATCCTACTGTTCCTAACCCTTACACCTTGCTGAGCCTGCTTAATCCAGACTGCACCTGGTATTCAGTGCTGGATCTCAAAGACACCTTCTTTACCTTGCTGATTGCTCCTGTAAGTCAACCTATCTTTGCTTTTGAATGGACAGATCCTGATTCAGGGGTCACTGAATAGTTAACATGGACTCGATTGCCACAAGGGTTCAAGAATGCCCCCACCCTCTTTGATGAAGCACTAGCTAGGGACCTACTGGGATTCAGGGAGTGCCACCCAGAGGTCACACTCTTACAGTATGTGGATGATTTGCTGATAGCCTCCCCTACTTATGAACTGTGCTTACAGGCTGCCAAGCAGCTGCTGATGACTTTGGGTCAGCTGGGGTACAGAGTCTCAGCTAAAAAGTCACAATTATGCCAGAGTACTGTAACCTATTTGGGCTATAAGTTACATAAAGGCAAATGGGCCCTATCTAACCAGAGAGCCCAGGCCATATTGCAAATCCCCACCCCAAGGACTAAAAAACAGGTATGTGAGTTGTTGGAAACAGTGGGATACCGTAGACTCTGGATCTTAGACTTCACAGAGATGGCTAAACCCCTGTATGATTCCCTGAAGGGAGATACCCAAAGACCCCTGGAATGGACTATTGTGATGAGGCCTTCCACCAACTTAAGCGAGCCTTAACCCAGGCTCCAGCCTTGGGACTCCCAAACGTGACCAAACCCTTCACCTTATATGTTAGTGAGCAATGAGGTGTTGCCAAAGGGGTCTTAATGCAAGAACTAGGACCCTGGAAATGACCTATAGCTTACCTCTTGAAGAAGCTCAACCCTGTAGCCAGAGGATGGCCACCTTGTCTCAGAATTCTGGCAGCAGTGACCTTACTCTTAAAGGAAGCCAAAAAGCTCACGTTTGGACAAAGGCTCACCATAGTAACCTCTCACTGCCTCGAGACTCTTATCAAGGCCCCACCTGAAAAGTGGCTATCCAATGCCAGGATCCTATATTACCAAGCCCTGCTCCTAGATCCAGACTCAGTAGTGTTCAAAACATCCTCAGCCTTAAACCCTGCCACTCTTATGCCTGATGATGACTCTACAGTTCCCCTCGATCAATGCACTGATCTCGTTGAGGAACAACAAAACCTTTGAGCTGATCTGTCTGACCTTCCTTTGAGCAGTGCTCTGAACTACTTTACTGATGGAAGTAGTTTCATCTGGAAAGGTAAGCGAGTGGCGGGGGCAGTGGTGACCACTGAGACTAAGGTACTTAGGGCCAAAAGGTTAGATCCTGGGACTTCAGCCCAGCGGGCAGAACTCATTGCCTTAACTGAAACCCTAAAGATAGCAACTGGGAAAAAGGCAAACATCTATAGGGATAGCAGATCCTGGACCTCTCAGCAGCTGTATGGCTACCACAACAAGTGGCTATCATCCATTGCAAGGCCCACCAAAAAGGGGATGATCCGATCATATGAGGAAACAATTTGGCTGACTGCACAGCTTGAGAAATAGCCACTACATCAGAGGGGACCACTGAGGATGCAGCGGCTTTATTGCTGACCCCTCAGACCTTGCTGGAACCAGTCTATACCCAAAAGGACCATCATTTGGCTGCCCAGTTAAAAGCAAAGCCTAACCTCCCAGGAGGATGGTTCCAGTTACCCGACAAATGAGTGTTACTGCCCAAAGCATTAGGATGAGAACCAATCCACCAGACTCACCAGTCCGCTCATCTAGGGGGAACAAATCTTGCTGAGCTATTTAGAAGTAGATTTTTCATTCCCCACCTGACCAAGTTGACCACTTCCATCAGCTCTAGATGCCCACAATGTCAGCAGGTTAACCCAAAGAGGCATCAAGACTAGGAAACTATCAGGGGACAAATCCAGGTGAACATTGGGAAGTTGACTTTACTGAAATAAAAAAAAACCTGGCCTCCAGGGACATCGATACTTGCTGGTGTTAGTTGATACCTTCACTGGCTGGGCAGAGGCATATCCTACCAAGTCCAAGTCAGCCTTAGTGGTAGTCAAAAAGCTCCTATATGATGTAACCCCTCGATTTGGCTTGCCCTCATCTATGGGGTCTGACAATGGCCCAGCTTTCATAGCTCAAGTTACCCAAAAGCTTGCCCAGAATAAACCAGACCCTAAAGGAAACACTTACCAAACTGATCCTACAAACTGGCAATAATTGGGTAAGCCTCCTTCCCTTTGCCCTTCTGAGAGCCCGCTGTACTCCCTATGTTGCTGGAATAACCCCCTTTGAAGCCCTTTATGGTCGCCCACCTCCCTTAATTCCTAGGTTCTCAGAAAACAAGTTAGCTGAACTCACTAACCAAGATCTTATTAAGTCCCTGCAGACACTTCAACCTATGTTGACTTCCATCCATCAGCTGTTCAGACAAGAGCACCCAACCCCTTCTGAGGAGACTCACCTCCACCAGTCCATCGATCCTGGGGTGTTGGTTCTGATTCGACGACACCATCGAGAGTCCCTTGAGCCCCGCTGGGAAGGACCTATCACTGTGGTACTCAGCATGCCAACAGCCGTTAAGGTAGCTGGAAAGACCGCCTGGATCCACCACTCTCATGTAAAACAGGTCGATGCCACAGAAAAAAAAATCCCAAGATAAATGGACTGTGCAACAGACTGGTAACTCCCTAAAGATAAAATTAACCAAGACTAACACTTAAGCCCTCCCATAATGAATCCTCTAGTTGTGGTTGTTTCCTTAGACCTGTTGTTGCAAGCATGGGGAGGTTTTGGGCCACTGGGTGACCCTAGGGCAGCCCTAAGGGTAGCTTATGGAAACCCTTGTGACTGCAAAGGGGGCACCTTTGTCTCAGGTCAATTCACTGGCTCATATACCCAGAGTGTAGACTGTGGAAAAAAAATGGCCTACCTCCAAATCCAAAGGGGAATAAAGGGGTCTTCTCAGAGTTGGATGTGTGCCAACAAGCCTAAAATGAAATGTACTGCAAAAACCCAATGCCCATGTACCACTTTCAGGAAGCCATGCACTCAAGCTATTATGATGAGGTACAAGAGTGCTCAGCTGGTGACAAGACTTACTTTACAGCCATACTCAAATTTACTCGCAGGGGTACCATGGGAGGGGATTGGGACATACAGCCCCATATTTTGGGACCATCCAACAAATATGCTATTGCTGGATGTAACAGAACCCGGGGTCACAATGTTTGTTGGAATAAGAAATCACCCCTTCACGTATCAGACGAGGGAGGACCCCAAGACATGGCTAGAGAACAACTAATTAAAAAATGGATTGAGGAGCTCACACCTAAGATTCTTTACCATCCTCTAGTTTTGCCTAGACCCAAGGAAGTAAGTTTGGACCCTCAGACTCAAGACTTACTTCAAACCACCCATAGAGCGCTAAACCTGACAAATCCCCATCTAGCAAGTAACTGCTGGTTATGCCTAGCTCAGGGAACCCATAGACCCCTTGCCCTACCCGCAAACCTAACAGTAGCACAAAATGCTGATACCAGTTGTAAATTAAATATTCCCCTTAAAACACAGCCTGTCCATTTTGAAAAAGGGGTAACATACATCCAGGGAGTTCCCTATAATTCTAAGACTTCAGTGGAGGTAGGGACACTCTCTTTTTGTAATAACCCAGGTAGCACAGTCACAAACTGGAACCAGTTTCCACACCCTTGCTTGGGTGAAGGAAAGGTATTTGTCTGTGGGGGAAATTTGGCCTACACCACCCTACCAGCTAACTGGTCAGGGGTTTGTGCATCAGCTGTACTACTACCAGACAGAGATATAATACCCAGTAATGAACCAGTCCCAGTCCGCAGCCTCAACTTTAATTCCTCTAGTAGTTAGACTGGGACTCACGGGCACGCTAGCCAGCTTAAGTGGATTACAAGAGAGATGCTGTTTCTACGTGAACAAATCTGTTATTGTTAGAGATAAGATTAAAAATTTACAAGATGACCTAATAAAAAAACCCACAATTATATGATAACCCCTTTTGGAGTGCTTGGAATGGCATTCTCCCTTAACTCCTTCCCTTGTTAGGGCCTTTATGTATGCTCCTTTTAGTCACCACTATTGGACCCTGTATCATAAATCGCTTACGCATCTTCATCACTGAGCAGATGCAGAGTACTCAGCTACTGGTCCTGAGGACTCAATATGAGCTCCTCCCTTGCTAAATGAGCCAAGGATTTGGCTCAAGTCACAACATCAGAGGGGAATGTAATGCTCAGAACATTGACTAACCAAATGCACTGCCATCTTGTTCTGTATGCGCCATTTTAAAATGAAGTTTCTGTTTCCTACTTAAGTTTCTGTTTCATAAGTTCCCTTTTCCCCAAACTAACACTTCTCTTGCCACCCTCAATAACCTACCAACTTTCTCCCCATGTTCTTACCACTGTGAATTCACCAATCATTGCTAATCTCGTTCTCCCCATACCCACTATAAAGGTAACCACCCTTAATTGTTAGACATGCAGTCTCGAGATCAATCAACAGAGACTGAGTCACTAGGCTTGGCAATAAAACTCCTTCACTCTTGATTGATTGGCTTTCATTTCTAAATCATCATTGCACTATCACAGACACTTTGTGTACTATATCTTTTATAGTGCTTCCTATTTCCTCTTTTTTTACAATAACAAGTATACATTTTTAAAATATTACTTAAAGAGAAGAAAAAAAGCAAACAGAAAAAAGGGTAGCAACAATACAGAATTCTAAAAGAAAGAAAGAAAAAGAAAGAAAAAAAAAGGAAAATGAGACAAAACCTCAGTAAGAAATCAGTAATTTATAAATTACATACTGTCATCCTGGATGTAGTTGTTCAACTTACAAAGTTAAAGGGTACATAGTAAACATTCAAACAGTCAGACTACAAACAGCTCTGCTCAAAGATCCAACAAAGATTCAGCAGTATGGACATCTATTTTACACACTCAAACATACATGTGATTTTATCCCTTAGAGCACTTTCTTTTCTTCTCTTTTTTACAACAGCAATTACACATTTTGGTTTTATTACACTTGTAGTTCTTATTTACTTTTTACACTAGAGACACAATATATTTATAAATATGATTCTTATTTATTTCACTAATGAGGATAGTCCCAAGTTGTCTTCATTTACCTATGAAGGCCTCAAGATCATCCTTTTTATAGCTGAGTAATATTCCATTGTATAAAAATGCCACATCTTTTTCATCCACTCTGCAGTAGCTGGGCATCTTGGTTGTTTCCAGGATTTAGCTATCACAAATTGTACCACTATGAACATGGGTGCATATGAACTTTTCAGTTTTTCTGGGAAAATACCCAGGAGGGGAATAGCTGGATTGAATGGAAATTCCAATGCTAGTCTTCTGAGAATTCTCTATATGGATTTCCATAATGGTTGCACCAGTCTACATTCCCACCAACAGTGGAGAAGTGTTCCTTTTCCCCCGCAGCCTCACCAACATTTGTTATCAGTTGATTTCTTGATGGCAGCTATTCTTTCCAGAGTGAGGTGGAATCTCAGTGTTGTTTTAATTTGCATTTCTGGAATGACCAGTGATGGTGAACATTTCTTCATGTATTTATTTGCCATTTGTATATCTTTCTCTGAGAACTGTGTGTTCATCTCAGATGCTCATTTTTGGAGAGAGCCTTTGAATTTGGGGGCTTGATGTTCTTCAATTTTTTATATGTTCTGGACACAAGTCCTTCATCTGAGGGGTTGCTGGCTAAAATTCTTTCCCACTCTGTGGGTTTTCTTTTCACTCTGTTGGTGATTTCCTTTGAAGTGCAGAAACTTTTCAATAATATGAGATCCCAGTTGTTGATTCTTTGCAGTGTTTCCCGTGCAGTTTGCATTTTGTTCATGAATTCTCTGCCTTACCCCTATGTCTCCAAGACTTCTACCAACCTTGTCTTCCAGTAGATTTAGTGTTTCTCTTTTAATATTTAGGTCTTTGATCCATTTAGACTTTAGTTTTGTGCATGATGATAGACTTGGATCTAGTTTCAGTCTTCAGCATGTAAAGAGCCAATTTTTGCAACACCATTTATTAAAGAGACTATCCTTCTTCCAGTGGACATATTTAGCTCCTTTGTCAAATATCAGGTGGCTGAATGTCTTTGTTGTTGTGCTTGCATCTTCTAATCTGTTCCATTGATCCTCAGGTCTATTTCTTTGCCAGTACCAAGCTGATTTTATTACTGTGGCTTTATAGTACCATTTTAAGTCAGGAATTGAGATGCCTCCTGCCTTGCTTTTGTTGCCTAGAATTGCCTTTGTGATTCTAGGTTTCTTCTGTTTCCAAATGAATTTTAGGAGTGTTTTCTCTAGATCTGTGAGGTATGTCAATGTATTTTGATTGGCATTGCATTAAATCTGTATAACAGTTTTGAGAGTATGGCCATTTTCACAATGTTGGTTCTTCCTAACCAAGAGCGAGGAATATCCTTCCATTTTCTAATATCCTCTTCAATCTCCTTTTTCAGCATAGTATAATTTTCAGCATATAGGTCTTTTACATTTTTAGTTAGGTTGATTCCTAAGTATTTCATTTTTTTCATGTTATTGTAAAGGGCAATATTTCATAATTTCTCTCTCAGTGAGTTTTTTGTTTGTGTACAGGAATGCTATTGATTTTTGAGCATTGACTTGCTGGCTACACTGCTGAACTTGTTTATTACCTCTAGCAGTCTTTTATTGGAGATTTTTGGGTCTTCTATATAGAGTATCATGTCATCTGCAAATAGTGATAATTTAACTTCTTCCCTTCCTATCTTTATTCCATTTATTTCTCTCTCTTGTCTGATTGCCCTGGCTAGTGTTTCCAGAACTATGTTGAAAAGGAGTGGTGATAGTGGACATCCTTGTCTTGTTCCTGATTTTAAAGTGAAAGCTTTCAGTTTTTGTCCATTTAGTATAATGTTGGCTGTTGGTTTGCCATAGATGGCCTTTATAAGGTTGAGGTAGACACCATGTATTCCGAGTTTCTGAAGGGTTTTTATCATGAACGTGTGTTGGACTTTGTTGAAAGCTTTTTCTGCATCTACTGAGATGACAATGTGGCTTTTGTTTTTGGGTCTGTTGATGTGGTGTATTACATTTATTGATTTGCATATGTTAAACCATCCCTGCATTCCTGGAATGAACCCCACTTGGTCATGATGTATAATCGTCTTAATGATTTGCTGCATTCTATTTGCCAGTATTTTGTTGAAAATCTTTGCATCAATGTTCATTATTCAGATTGGCCTATAGTTTTCTTTTCTGGTTGGATCTTTCTCTGGTTTTGTTGTCAGAGTAATACTTGCCTCCAGGAATGATTTAGGGAGGATTGCTTTCTTCTCAATTTCATTGAAGAGTTTAAGGAATACTGGCATCAAATCTTCTCTAAATTTCTTGTAAAATTCAGCTGTGAATCCATCAGGACCTGGGCTTTTCTTTGTTGGTAAGTTTTTAATTACATTTTCAATTTCATAGCTGATATTTGGTTGTTCAAAATTGCTATATCTTCTTGGTTGAGCTTTGGTAGTTCATACATTTCTAGAAAACTGTCCATCCAAGTTTGTAGGGTGGTTTAACTTGGCTTTGGGTTCATTTCATGTGCAGCTGGCTTCAAGACAGGAACCTCACAGCAGCAGGCAGGAGAAGAAATCTGCTTAGTGCACAGTGGGCAGGAGCCTGAGTGGGTCAGAATATAACTGTCTTGACAAATGTGTGTATTCACCTCTCCTTCCTGCACTTGGCATTGCACAGACCTCCAACCACACTGAGCAGCACCACTATTCCTGTCCTTTGGCAGCTGTGGTGCTGGGGAATGTCCACTGAGACCCAGACAGGAGATGTCCAGTCACTGAGGACATGGTCTGACCTGAAGCCAAGGGGAGGGCAGAATCCTAACAGGCACTGAGATGCTCTCCAGGCTGCCAGGGCTGACACTGTGGGGAAGAGCAGACAGGGTCCCTCTGAGCTTCCTGTGCCATCCTGCCTCTGAGATGCCAGGACATCTTTTGTATCTATGGTGTAATTCAGTCCATGCATGGTTATGATGGCCTGCTTGTAGTATTTATTTCCCACTTTGTTTGGGACAAAGCACCTGGTAATGAAATGAGTCTAATAAGAGCATGTAAATAGAAGTTCTTAGAGTATCATTATAGACAGCTAGGAGGCTCCTAGGCAGCATGGTGCTGGGCAAATACACTGACAACTCAGAGTCTTTAAGATGTTCCTGTGAAGTTTTGGCTACAGTAGTCTTCTGGATGGGCAGAAGGGTGAAGTTGTCTTTGGTGACAGGAAAAAATCTGGGAGGCTTTGGGGTATTGCAGCTATTGACAGAGAATATGGCTGATCCTGGGTATGGTAGTTAGTGCTCAGAGTGTTACAGACAGCTGATACTGTAAGGCACTCACACAGGTGCAGGCCCGTGAGAGTGAGGGCAGAAATGAAAATTCATTACAGCTGTGGCTGGAGGCGCCTCTGTGGGATGTGAGGTCTCAAGTAAAAGTAGAATATCTGGCCTGAGACAAGGGGCAACTCCTGGTCTAGTGAAGTCTAGATAGACATCAGTTACCTCTGTAAGTGACCAAGGACTCATCATGTTCTAAAATTCTTTAATGTTTCTATGTACACTTGCTGCATGACCTTCTTCCCCATTGGATTGATATTAAGTAAGAGGTTATACTTCTAATATTATAAGCTGATCATACTGTAACCTACATTTTACTCACCTAGTTGTGCTCTGTAGAACTTCACTGAGAAGTGTGGTCCACAGCAACACACTCAGGACCCTCCTGTCCCTCTCTCAGGAGCTGTCCCTTTCCTCCTCAGTAAACATTTCCTACCTCTAACCTCCAGTGTTTCTTAGAGTTCATTCTGTGATTTTGGGGAACACGAACTACGCATACCAGAAGTTTGGCAGGTTGGGAGATATCATATTTACCCTACAACATTTGGAGGTGGTTTGTGATTCCTACACCAGTATCACAAACATGCTGTTCTAAAACTTCCAATTATTTCCTCTGAAAAAGTCTATTGAATTATGACACAATTTTATTTTCTTAAAATAGATAATGAAGATGTTGTTATTATGGATATTATAGGGATATGTTCACAAAATTTTTATACATTAATTTTTGTTACAATAGAAGGATAATCAGGTTCACAAATTTGTTATCTCTAAGAAATAAATTATGTATTCCCTTTGGGAACAAATAATGTACCATTTTTTTGTGTAAAGATTTAAAGATATTTGAATATTCAGCATTCCTGCCAAAAACAATATTCTGATGTCAAAATCCACAGACATTGAATATCCCTAACTTTGAAAAGCAGAAGCTCCTCTTTATTACAATCAGCAAATCACCCTGAACATTAAAGCTGGGTGCTGTCTGGCCCCCAGGGGACTGAACTCTGAGGAGGGAGGAGATGAACAACCTTGCTGGACACGGAAGGAGGATTCCACATCATGGAGCTTTCTGGGTGGTGTCTCCAACTTCCCTAGGAAAGGTCTGCAGTCCCAGATGTGAGGTGGAGACAGAGCTGAGTGTGAACTGGGATGCTGAGGTCTAATGAGGGCAGCAACATCTCCAGGGAGCCCAGGGCCTTGTGTGGGTGGCACAGAGTGAGGCAGCCAGGAGGCAGGCAGAACAGGGTGTCCCCTGAAGCCCACACCTGTCCCAGGAGACCCAGGGGAGGTGCTGTCATTCTGAGGGTAGGTACAGGGAGAGAGAGTGTAAACTTCACCTTCTAGACTGTGACCACACAGTGACCACGGAGAGACAGGAGTTTGGGCTCAAACTGGAAGACATCGGGAGTCAGGACTTACATGAAAGGCAGCTGTTTGTAGCTCAGTTTTCTCTGAATATCTTGATTCAGGCCAGAGAATTTATTTACTACATCATGCGGCTCTTTAGATGAACACTCATATCCAGTCACGTGGAAAATGAAGCCCAATGATTACTTGTCTTCAAGATCAAGACTCAGGTGGGAAATACATACTACCCGCAGTGGCACCTGCCTGTGGGCTAGACACTCAGGAGATGGAGGCAGGAGGACAGCTCGAGTTAGAGGCTACCCAGGGCAAGACTGTGATAGTTTGTCTCAGAAATGATATGAAGGACATGTAAAGTAAAGAAAAACCATTTTAACACAGATCAAATAGGATACAAATGGATTTCTGTGATTTATGAGCAAGCATAGATGTGTTCTTGTATTTCATTGAAGGATAAAGAGTTGACACATATATTTTTTCACGCTTTACACTCTGTATTTATCCAGTGACACAACACACTTTTTTAGGGAGGGATTTTACATGCTGATGGTAAATCTTAGTTACAATCACAGTGTCTGAGTGAACAGAGCCTGGGGTCAGCAGACCCTTGTGTTGGAAGTGATAACGGAGCTGAGCTGGTTTCAATGCTCTGCGGTCACAGCTAACAGAGACCGGGGTGTGTAAACACAGTGGAGAACATGTGGAGAAGATGAAGACATAGGAAGGAAACTTTCCTTTATATATTCCTAATAACGTGAGAGGAAAGAGTAACATGATTTTTGCTGTCACTTACATTTGGAGAGGTCCGTGTGTCCACTAATCAAGATGTAGGAAAAGTAGCAAGGACAGTGAGGTGAGTGTGTTCAAATAGGAATTCATGGCAATGTCTTTTTTTTTGATAGTGTGTCTTTTGCCGCAATTTTAAATTTAAAAGTCTCATGAAAGATTTTGATCACACAACACATTGCAAAGGACTGAAAAAATTTCTGCATTTTCATTTTAGTTTCTCTATTATAATAAAATATTGTTCTCAAATTGATGAAAAATGCAGGCCCATTATTTTTATTAGAAAGGTGAGACAAAGAAAAATAAAATGTATACACTTGAATACATAATTCTTGCTGTGTCATATTTTCAAGTTGTTGAATCTTAAACATTCATTTTAATTTCAGCACTGAAAGTTTTTCCAGTGACTTCTGACTGATGAACACACTAAAGCAGAAATCTACCTACAATTTATAGAACAGAACTTTCCACTCACTCTCCCCAGAGCCTGCAAAACCTCCTATTCCTCAGGCTAAGGCTCATAGGGTTGAGCATCAGAGTAAGTATAATGTAGAAGACAGCCGGGACCTTGTCCACTGCTGGGGGTTGGAGGGAAACTTTGCAGCTGTGTGGAGACAGAAGGTGCATAGTAGAAAGTGGCCATGGTGAATGGGGTGGTACAGGTGGAATAGGCCTTCTTCCTGTCTTTCTGTGACTGCATGCAGTAGACTGCAAGGATTATTTTCCCTTAGGAAAACACAATGACCATGGAAGGGAACTAGAGAATCAAGGCAGCACTCAGAAAACCAGTGTCCTCATAGACCTTGGTGTCCATGAAAACCAGAGTCAGCATGAACCTGACATCACAAAAGATATGATTGATGGGCCTGGACCTGCAGTAAAGAATTCAGAGGGTGTATACTGTGTGAGCACAGGCATTGATAGCACCCAATGCCCAAGATCCCAGGATCAGCAGCACACACACTCTTCTGTGCATGAGGATGGGGGGTAGTGCAGAGGAAAGCAAATAGCCACGCACCAGTCATAGGCTGTGGACATCAGAGTATTCCTTCTGTACCTGCTAATGTCAGGAAACTGCTAATATCCACACCCCATACGTGACAAAGGAGATGGATTTATTTCCAGATAGAAAACTGGAAGCCATCTTGGTGACAGTGGTGCAGATGTACATGAGGTCCATGAGGGGGAGCTGACTGAGCAGCACGTACATGGGAGTATGGAGGTGGGCGTCCAGGAGGATGAGCAGGACCATGGCCAGGTTGCCAGCCAGAGCCATCAGGAAGGTGGGGATGATGAGCATGAAGAGGACAAGGCCAGCCCTTGATGGGGGAACAGGCCCAGTAGGATGAAGTTGGTAGGGATCTGAGTGAAATTTTCCTTCAGGCATTTGTTTAATTTTTCCTAAGCAGCCTTGCAATGATATACTTCACAAAAAATACAAAGATACTTTAATTCATTATTTTATCAACATTTCCTACCATACCATTATCAACGACCATAGCTCTTTATTAAAAAACAAACTATTTTGAAAAATGATCCTCATTTTCTGCCTTACATATTTATCTGACTTTGACATGCATGTATGAACAAAATAAATACTATAAATCCATGAATATATAGCATGTTTCTGAACATTCATATTCAAATTAACATATTTTATTCACTTACAGAATCAGTTGCCATCAAGATGAGACTTTACACTGTAGGTGTATGTATATAAATCAATAAACATATCTAATTATTGACTCAAATTTCTAAGTTTCATCATTCTGACAAAGAGTTTGCTTTCTAAAGACTGAATATTTTCATTTCTTCATATTTACAAAATAGAATTTATATTTGCTTTACCAGAACCATAGCAAAATTTTTAAAGAAGGACTTTTAAAAGAAACTTAATCTCAAGGAAAGAAGTCAAAATAGCTGACCAGTGAGCAGCAAAATACAAAGCCTCCCAGGAGAAACAACTCATATGCCAGAATAAAACACCCTAGAGAGACTCAGACAGAGGGAGATGGATCCTCTTGACACAGGAAGAAATTAAAATGTAAAAAAGCTTGTCAAATACTTCGGGATGACAACTGAAATGGCTAAAAATTATGGGACACAGCATTTTCATGGTGACTCACCAAGTTTGTGCCAGCTTGAATCTGCACCAGCAGGCAGAGCTGGCAAAACTCATTCCTGCCACCACTAACAGGAAGCACACAGCAGCGCTGAAGCCAGGGGTTGGCAAACGCAATGGAGAGTGGAGCCGGCAAAACCACCTTCATTAATCTATGGTCAGTGCTGGGAATGAGACTTCTCCCACAGGAAGGGTGCTACCAAATGGGCGACATGTTGGAATCAGGCAAGAGGAGCCTGAACTGGGAGTGACAGTGACTTCAGTTGGTTGCTCCCTCCCCAGTGCAGATTCATGGGATTTGCTTGGACTGGGTCATGCCCCTGGCCAGGACCCAATGAAGCATCCCAAATCAATTCCCTGCACCTAGCCACACTAACCTGGTGAAGGCCCCTAAAGTTTGGCTGGCCCAGTGGGGAGGGGCCAGAATACACAACCCCTACTTACACCTCAATGACAAGAGCTGGCAGGAGAGGGCTGTGGTCCCTCACCAGCATGCTTCAGAGGAACCGTGGCTGACAGGGAAGAGGGCTGGGACATCCACTGTACAACTGTGTGGAGAAAACTGGGACCATGACAGGAGAGGGAGGCAAGAGGAGGCCCCCAGCACAGAACCCTGAGAGCACTGATCCAGGAGAGGGAAAAACAAGGAAGACTGAGAGTGGCAAACATGCAACATCAGACATGGCTTCAATAGACATTAAGAGATATCTTCAAGACCTTGTAGATGAGCTCAAAACTGAAATATTTAATCAGGTAAAGCAAGATATGAGTAGAGTAATAAAAGAAATTCTAAGAATCTCTCAGGAAGATATAGATGTAAGAAGGGAGGAACACAAAAAAGGAGAGAAACATTCGATAAAGAATATAAAGAAAATATAGAATACGTGAAGCAGATTCAAACAGACTACCAAGAAATTAAAAACTCCATTAAAAGCTGGCAAATGCCTTAAAAGAAACTAAGGATAGACTATCAAAACTTGAGGACAAGTTTGCAATGTGTGATCATGAGAGGAAAGATCTCTTAAAAATAACAAGGAAACAGGCAGTAACAATACAAAGGCTAGAAGACGACAAGAGAATCTATAATTTAAGAATAAGAAATGTGAATGAAGAAGCCAGAATACAAAGAGACAAATTACAAAGGCTATTCATGGAAATAATTAAGGAAAACTTCCCAAACATGGAAAAAGAAAATGACATTCGGTTATGTGAGGCATACAGAACTCCAGCCACCTACAACCAAAACAGCTATACCCAGACATATAATAATCAAGATACTAGAAATTCAATGTAAAAAAAGAATATTAAAAGCTGTCAGGGAAAAGAAACAGATTACCTATAAAGGTAAGCCCATCAGGATCACAGGTGACTTCTCAACACAGACCATCAGATCAAGAAGAACTTGGAGCGAAGTATTCCAAGCCCTGAAAGAAAATAACCTCCAGCCCCGATTGATGTACCCTGAAAAGCTGTCACTAGAAATTAATGGAGAAACAAGATGCTTCCATGACAAAGAAGAACTGGAGGAGTTTGTGACCACCAATCCAACCCTACAGAGAATACTGAAAGACATTCTAGAGAAAGAAAAAAAATACCAGGATTTTAGGAACAGTGGCAGAAAGGCCTCAATCAGTGGGGCAGGCAGTAAAATGAAGGAGAAAACTAGACAAACAAAGGCAGAAAAGTAACATAGCAGAAATGAGGCAGAGAAGGATAACTAGAATCTCTAACATAGGTGGCCTTGATACACTATGTTGTTAATAGTGCACCAGGATTTAAAACCCACATTACACACTCCACTTTGCTTAGATGTATTATATTTTGTTTCAATCATTCTCCTTGGACTAGATTTGAAGGCACAAACAGTAATCCTGAAAATAACAGGATATAGTACAGTAATCATCCTTAATTTCCTATTAACTTAATCTAAAGCTCTATAAAACCTGCACTGTTTTATCATGACTGATCGTAATTAATTCTTATTTGTTAGGTCACTGTTTTGTATTGATGGATTTTATTCAAAGCTGTTATGATTGATAGTATCAAGTCTGATAGTATAGGCAACTGCACTTAAGATGACAAGATTCACTAGAATATCCACTCTGGTTTGATTATTACCTGCCTTTAAAGTTTTATACTGTCTACAATGTTTTATTTTTACCAATATTGTTATGTACTGCTATATTCAATTATGCTTGATGATAGACAATTCTGCTGAAGATAATAAGAAACAACTCAGTAATCATGATAGATCACTTTATACTGTGGTTTTATATGACTTTTTGGTTTCACGTTTTTATAGCAATTTGCTTTGTTTTGTTTTCTCTTGCTATGTTCTGTTTTTCCCTCTAATGCAGAAAGGATAGAAATACATGTAGAGCTTCATGCATGCATAGCTGTTTACACTCTCACTGTTTGACTATGATTTGTATGCTTTAATTTTGTAACTCAAACAACTATTTCTAAGAGGACAATATGTAATTTATCAACTACTGATTTCTTATTGTTTATCTTTTTTTTTGAAATTCTGTATTATCTCTTCCCTTTACATGCTTTTGTTTCTCCTTAAAAAAATTAAAGAAAAAAGTAAAAGGAGGAACAGAAAGTACTCTAAAGGATATAACTGCATTTATGTTTAAGTGTGTAGGATTGATAACCATGTTGCTAAGTTTTTATTGGATCATTAAACTTCTTTGCAGCCTCACTGTTTGAATGTCCATTCTATATGCTTTAATTTTGTAAGTTGAACAACTATGTCTAAGAAGACAATGTGTAATTTATCAGTTAGTGATTTCTTACAGTTTATTTTTTTCCTGAAAATCTGTATTGTTTCTACTCCTTTTTCTGTTTTGCTTTTTTCCTCTTTAAATAAAATTAAAAAAAAAAGAAATTCAATCTTGAAAACAAACCCAACAGAAACCGAAGGATCCTCCTGCCATGTTTTCAATACCCTCTGATATCTTCCTCTCTTTGATGTTCCACAAGACCCATTAGCACTGCACTATTGTGAAGGCAATTTCTATAATTACATAACTGAGAGAAGCCAAGGAACCCAAAAACCAGACCAACGTTCCCTGGAGCACCTGGAACTCGCTGGCTCCCAATCAGAGTGTTTCCAGGGCACCTTGGGTGGGCCCTCACTGACAGCTGTGATGTTTTCATTTCATCATCACCATGCCACCACCAACATGGCTCTGGTCATATCGTTGTTACCCATGTACTTGTCTGCCCAATGTATTTCATGTATGCTATTTCTTAATTTTTGCATATATTTTTATTTAATACTCAAAAGTAATTAGCAGTTTTTAACATGGTCTATAATTTGGTTTAACCAAATTTTTAAATGATTACACAGGAAATAAAAGAAATATACTGCTACTGTTAACTACCTGATGCATTATACTTAGCCATAGTATAAAAAAGATGAATAATTGAAACACAATTTCTAGTTCTATGAATATCTGAATTATTTCCAATAATTAATCTGTAAACATAGAAAATATAATAATGACTCACATACTGGTAATCTTGTTTTTTTGGGTGGTTTTTTTTTCTTTTGGTACTGGGGATCAAACGACTGTGTATTTGCAAGGCAGGCATTTATGCCACTGAGCTAAATTCCTAGCCTGGTAATCTTAATCATTACTACTTGAAGACAAATATAGCATTTAAATGTGCAATGTAATATATTTAAATTAAAAATCAGTAGCTCTTTTTAAAAGCTTTAGCAAAAATTTTTATGTAGCATTATATAAACTCTAGATAAATATATTTTATAATGAAAAGATTCATTTAAGTTAAAGTATGGGTCTGAAACATTAAATATACTTTGAGATCCATAATATTTTAATTTATGATAAGAGAAAATAAATGCACCAATTTCCAAGTGAGACAGTAAAATGTTTGTGTTCCCCTACAGTTAGTGAGGATTTGAACTCCTTAGTGTGGCCTTCTTCTGCAAATTTCAAAGAATGCAGGGAAAACCTCCTCCCTGATGACTCACCCTAGGGATTTAGAAACATCCTCTGCTTCCAATGAATACAAGTATAAACATATTCAAAACTGAGTTGTTAAATTGCAGCCCTTGCCATTAAAGACAATTTTGAACCTCTCTATTCTTACACAGATTACTTTAATCATTTCCTATTATTGCATCAATTATGGCATGATTTCAGCTTAGATGGCAATCCACAGGACCAAAAGAGAAAATTCCAGGAAATGAACATCTAGTTAGACACATCTTGTATTTGTATGAAACTATTCTTACTCCTAGAGAATATAATTCATGCTAACTAGTTCATTGTACGTATCACAGAGTTCTCATTTTTTTTTTTCTTTTTTAATTTTTTAAAAATTTTTTTATTTAAAGAAAGAAAAAAACAAACTAAAGGAGTATAGAAATAATACATAATTTCAAAAAAAGCAGTAAGGAATCACTAGTTGACTATTACATATTTTCCTCTTAGAAGTAGTTGTTCAAGTTACATAAGTAAAGCATACAAAGTGGACATTTAAGCAGTGAGACTGCAACCGGTTCTGTTCACCTATCCAACAGAAACTTAGTAATTTTGTTATCAATCTTTAGAATACTTTCTTTCCTCTCTTTTTTTTACAATAACTATATTCAATTCTCATAAACTGCTTAGAAGTTCTACGCATGTGTGAATCTCTACATATATACCTATCCTTTCTGTATTAGAGGGAAGAACAAATCAAAACAAGACAACAAAGCAAATTTCTAGAAAAAACACAAAATTAAAAAGTCATATAGAACCACAATACTAGGTGATCTACAGTAGTTACTATGATGTCTCTTGTTATTTTCAACAGAATTGTCTATATTATTGGGCATAGTATAATTGGACAGAGCAGTACATAGCAATATTAATGAAAACAAAACTTTGGAGAGATTATATGACTTCAAAAGCAATTAATAGTCCAACCAGAGTGGGTATCCTGTTGAATCTTGTTGTATTCAGAATAATTGCCTCTACTCTCAGACTTGATGCTATCAAGCATATCAGATTCAAATAAAATCAGTCAAGACAAAACAACGATCCAACAAACCAGATTTAAACAAGATCAGTCATAGTAAGACAGTATAAGTAATACAGGGCTTCAGTTTAAGTTAATAGGGAATTAAGGATATTTACTGTAGTTTATCCTGCTATTTTTGGAGTAGCTGCCTGTGCTTTCAAATCTAGTATAAGTGGACAAACTGGAACAGAATAACATCAAACTATAGCCAATTTTTTTCTGCCTCATCCCTGCTATGCTATTTTTCTGTCATTGTTGTTTACTTTTCTCCTTCATTCCACTGTCTGCCCTGTTCATTGAGGCCCTTCTGCCATTGTTCCTGGAATCCTGGTGATTTTCTTCTCTCTCTCTAGAATGTCCTTCAGTATTTTTTGTAGGGTTGGATTGGTGGTCACAAACTCCCCCAGTTCCTCTTTGTCATGAAAACATTTTGCTTCTCCATTAATTTTGAGGGATAGTTTTGCAGGGTACATCAATCTGGGCTGGAGGTTATTTTCTTTCAGGGCTTGGAATACTTTGCTCCAAGCTCCTCTTGATTTGATAGTTTGTGTCAAGAAGTCTACTGTGATTTTGATGGGTTTTCCTTTATATGTTATTGTTCCTTTTCTCTGACTGCTTTTAATATTCTGTTCTTGTGATGAAGATCGGGGATCTTGATTATTGTATGTCTGGATGTAGATCTCTTTTGGCTGTAGCTGGCTGGAGTTCTGTATGCCTCATATATTTGAATATCATTTCCTTTACCTATCTTTGGAAAGTTTTCCTTAATATTTCTGTGAATAGCCTTTGTGTTTCTTTTGAATTTGCCCGTTTCTTTGCTCGTGTTTATTATTCTTAAGTTTTAGATCCTCTTGTCATCTTCTAGCCTTTGTATTGTTACTTCCTGTTTCCTTCTTATTTTTAAGAGATCCTTCCTTTCGTGAGCATACATTACAAATCTATCTTCCAGTTTTGAAAGTCTGTCTTTAGTTTAAGTCAAGAAATTTTGCCAGCTTTCAATGGAGTTTTTAATTTCCTGGTATTTGGATCTGTTTCATGTATTCTAGATTTTGTTTATACTCTTCATCAAAAGTTTCTCTCCTTTTCTTGGGTCCTTCATTCTTCCATCTGTGTCTTCTTGAGAGGTGCTTAGTATTTCTTTTATTAATCTTCTTATATCTTGCTTCATTTGAGTTAGAATTTCAGATTTAATTTCATTGACAAGATCGTGGAGGTATTTCTTTATTTCTGTTAAGGCCATGTCCAATATTGCATGTTTGTTGCCCTCAATCTCTTCTGTATTTGCCTCTCCTGGACTTACTTTCCCTGGGTCAGCAGCTGGAGGGCTTTTCTGTTTTCTTTCTCTTGTCATGTTTCTGGTTTTTTTCAGACAGGAGTATGGTGGAGGTCTCAGGTCCTTTTTGTATTGCTTAGTTTTTCTGAAGCATACTGGCTGGGGGATTGATGCCCTCTTCAGTTTGCTGTCGATCCGTGAGGTGCAAGTAGGAGTGATGTGGGCTGGACCCTCCCCTCTAAGCCAGTCAATCAGTGAGTGCCTTCAGCAAGTTAGTCTGTGCCCTGTGGATATAACAGGCTTGGGACAGTTTAATCCCTGGCTATTGGGTCCCAACCAGGGGTATGGTCCAACCCAAGCAGATCCCACCTGTCTGCTTTGGGCTAGGAGCAGCCAACTGATGCCACTGCAGTTGCCTGTCCTGCCTAACTCCAACATGTTGTCAAGCCAGCCACCCCTTTTTTGGGACCCAGTTCCCAGCACTCATGAGTCAGTGTAGCTGTCTCACCAGTTTCACTCCCTGTTGCAGCGCCTTCTTCCTCCAAGGGTCTCAGGCTCACCAATCCCCGATCTCAGCAGGATCACAACCTCAGCTCAATCCTGAGTCACCTGACTCCAAGACATGCCAAGTCCAGTGTGGGACCAGGTAGATGGGAGCGTGTCCAGCTCAAGCTCTCTGCCAGGCACTGCACAGGACCAGCTCCAGCCCTCTGTCTATGCTTTTTTTTCCTCTTTCTTTCTTTCTTTCTTTCTTTCTTTCTTTCTTTCTTTCTTTCTTTCTTCCTGTCTGTCTTTCTTTCTTTCTTTCTTTCTTTCTTTCTTTCTTCTTTCTTTCTTTCTTTCTTTCTTTCTTTCTTTCTTTCTTTCTTCTTTTTCCTCAGTTACTTTCTAGGTCTTGAGAATCCTTCTCCTTTCATCTGGTCTTGTCCATGATGTTAAATTCTAGCATCTGAGTTGTTTTTCTCAGAGAGGCTGTCTACTACACTACCTATCAATCTGCCATCTTTTCCATCCCACCAACATTCGAGTTCTCATTTCTAAATTTCACTAATATTTAATTTATTTTCTATTCATCTTGTTTAGAATGAATGAGGTTTACATTCATCTCAGGGAGTGGGTACATGTAATGAGTACGTCTTGATTCTAAATCTAGACATGATCTAACCACTCTTCCTAAGGAAACAGTATTTGTTTTTCAAACACTATGTCCTCTGTAAATAGCACCACTCCTTAGAGACATTCTAACATTTCATATTTTCCAATATCATTCGAGATTATATTTTAGAATATGTTGTCCTTATCTTCTTTAAAGTAACAATCATTCCAAGAAAAAGATCATTTAATATATACCAGCCTTACTATAAATCCAATAAATTAATGTATATGTAATATCAGTCATTTTGTGTATTATCAGTTCATTATCAATTCACTTTACATGTCAGGAATCACACCCAACCTTTGCAGAATTCTGTGATAATTTTTGTTTTAGTAATAAAGCTAATCCATGTTTAAAAACTACCTTAAAAATATTTAAGGGTCACCTTTATTTTATGTTTTTAGAGAAAAATCATTAATCATCTATCATTCTTTTATCTGTCCAATTATCATTTGAATTCATTGTTAGTCAAAATTTGCATTTAAGATTTTTAGGTGAAACTTCTGAATTTGCAAGTGTCTTATTCAAATATTTTATCAACCAAAGTTTTTGATTAGTTCTAACAAAATTATTTTAAGTACTTTCTCAAGCATGTAATGAATTTTTAAAATACACACTTTACCTCCTTTCACTAGATTGGACAGTTCACCATAGTCTCGTGGGCATCTTCTTAAACAGAACCATATTTTCTGCTGATCCTTACTGAATACTTTCCAGGAAGCCCACATGCTCACCTCTTTTCCCTGTGCTCCTCAGCAGTGATACCTGTGTGAACACTTGGAAAACTCAGGGATCCAGGCCCTTTTGACATGGAGCTGGTCTGAGGTCCAGGTATGTGTTCGCTTGGGAAGGTCCATGGGGACTTAGACCACAGAGACCAAGTCCACAGCACAGAGAGAGGCCCTGGGCCAAAGCTGAGAAAGAAGTGCTCTCAGGTATTAAAAAATGTTCCTAGTGTGTTAAAAGCCAACTCAATGGGGAAAACACATTATTCAACTCAGTCTCCCAACATTATATCTCAAATTCTTAAAGGATCACGTGTTTTACATATGTATTATTCAGCCAGTACATTATTAGCTTGTGTCTCCATGTCTTTGACAGGTTTAACTGTATTATGCAGCAGATTAATGATTTTACTAATTTAATTGTAACTATCATTTTAATAATTTCCTATTAAAATTTAACCTAAGGACACTGGAAGACAGTTTTGAAATATCTGGCATTTGAAGATTTTACTTTTGCTACAATTTCTTTCAAAATGTGCTGAATCCAAATAGTTTTACTGTGGATAATAAAGGGTTTTTTTCTTTTTGTTTTTTGACTAGGGGTTTATGAATCATTTTTATCTTTTCATTCTTTTTTATTGTGTCACCAATCATTTGTACTGATTTTTCTTTTATTATATTAATTTCAGCTCTAGTATTTATTACTTACCTTCTTCAACTGGTTTTAAGTTTAACTTCTCATTGTTTCGTTACTCTGAAAAGGAGCATGAGGCTACCTATTTGATACTTCTGTGCTACTGTAGATTGTGTGCTCATACCAAAAATGGCTTCTGACTCAAAGTTTCCCATAGCTTGTAAGGAGTTGTATTTCCAGTTTCATTTTACTCTATAGATTTTCTGTTTTCCCTTTGATGTCTTCAAACCACACAGCTGGTTCAAAAGTTTAATGACCATGTATTACTCTATTCTGTGTAATTTCTGTTATGGTTGGTATCTATCACCCTTCCATTGTGGTCTGATATACAATGAGCTATATTATCTTTTTGTAGTTCTAAACTAAGTTTTAAAGCACAATTTTAGAATATTTGGCTATAGTTTCATGAGTTGCTGTTGCGGAAAGGAAAGCTCTGTGACAGGATTGTCTTCACAGGGGAAACACGGCACCATCGCTGTGGTTTTGGAAGCCAAGACTCTTTCCAGGAAATATTCTACTTCCTTTTTTTCATCTGTCCTCGAGCAGTGACAACTTTACTAGAAAAATTCACTTTTGAACAGAAAAACATATCACTCCCACTAAAAAGTAAGACATGATGCGAATTAGCTATGCTATTTGGGTCTCTTAGTTCACAGAAAAGGAAGGTTTGGCACACGTGGATTGGAGAGTTTTTCATTCTCCTATCTTGTACTTTGAGTAATTACTTCAAAGATAATAACATGCAATGGATGAGCTGATGTTATTCTCCTATCATCATGTTATGAAATTTTATTTTACCTTTTTTCCACAAAAAATGGTAAAATATAAATTGGCATTTTCCAGACATTGTTATAGAACTGTAGGCCAACATGATATATGCTACCCCAGGAGGCTTTAATCATGAAATCCAAGACCTGTCTCAGGGTGAATACAAAAGTGTCCCACTTCATCCTGAGGGCAGTCCCCTTGTAATCTCCCTGCCAAGAAGTGTCCCTGCATATTCAGGAAGTATAGAGCAATTTTAAAAAATGCCTAAGAGTGTGCCCTGGGAATAAATGATTAAAAAATTAAGTACAATGTAAAGAAACTGCAGTATGCCTCACATGTTACTATTAAATAAATAAAATATTTTTGTTTTCAGTTAGACCTGCCCATTACAAATATTTATTTTAATTTTGTGCTAATTTACTAAATTTAAGAGTAAACAATTTATGGAATTGACAATTAATACAATGAGTAACTACAAAATGAATGTTTGACTTTTAAAAATGATTGCAGTAAAAACCATATTTACATCAATCACCCTCAAAATATTTCTACTCATTGCCAACACAGTTTATTCCATTATTCTTGCCTCTCTCTGAAGAATTTCTGCAAACCCTCTTCTATAAGTATCACTATGAATGACAAAATTTATAATGCATGTTGTTGTAAATTCCCATTGATGGGAGAGACATGTCCATAAAAACTTAACAGTGTGTCCTCATCTGCCTGGTTGGCCAGATTAAGCACTGTTAAAATTCTGACTCTTTCACAAAATCACAAGAACCATGTGAGGAAATACTTGGAATGTGTTCAGGACACCTGAGCAGACAGAATAGCAAAACTAAAGAGGCCATGAAAGGAGACCTACAGTGCTGCTTCAGGAAGTGGCAAGGACAAGAGAAACGTGTGCTCATGTGTGGTGGAGAGTTTTGAAATGAATCATGGCAAAATGTCTGCTAAAGCACCACTTGTGAGAATTTGAGCATTCCCCCATATTCTTGATCTCAGCCTTATTCAGAATGATAGGCAAAGGTTTCAGTATTTTCCATTTTGGTTTTCCAGGTTAGGAAATCACTACATTCACTTTAGTGAAAAACATATGCCCATTATTTGATGGTACAAAGGCAATAAAGAAAAATGAATATTAGGAACCAGAATATATAATTTTTATACCATGTATCATGACTTTGAAATTTTACAGGTTAAATTTAGCTTAAATTTTGGACATTAAATATTTTTCATGTAGTGATCTACTGCTGAATATACTGAGGCAGAAATCTGCCTACATTTTCACCTGCAGATTCTCTGTGTCACTCTCCCTAGGGCCCAAGCACCTCCTTGTTCCTCAGGCTGCAAATCACAGTATTGAGCATTGGGGTGAGGATGGTGTAGAAGGCAGCCAGGACCTTGTCCTCTGCTGGAGAGTGGAGGGACGTTAGGCGGAGATAAGTGCAAGCAAAAGGTGCGTAATAGAAAGTCACCACAGTGAGGTGGGTGCTGCAGGTGGGGTAGGCCTTCTTCCTGCCTTCCTGTGAGTGCATGCTGTAGACAGCAAGGGGAACTTTCCCACAGGAAAACACAATAATCAGGAAAAGAGACAAGAGAAAAATAATGGTGCTGAGGAGCACAGTGTACTCATAGATGCTGGTGTCCCACAGGTCAGAGTCACCATGGCTGAGACATTGCAGAATAAATGATTGATGGCCCTGGACCTGTAGTAAGGGATCTGGAGGATGTATCTGTGTGACTACAGGTGTTGATAGCACCTGCTACCCAGGATCCCACAATCATCAGCACACACATTCTTTTGTTCATGTGGATGAGGTAGTACAGAGGAAAGCATATAGCCACTTACTGGTCATAGACCATGGACATCAGGATGAGTCCTTCCAAACCAGCTAAAGTCCCAAAGAAGAAAGCGTGGATCCCATACCCAATGAAGAAGATGGACTTGTTCCCAGATAGAAAACCAGAAGCCATCTTGGGGACAGTGGTGCAGATGTACATGAGGTCCATGAGGGGGAGCTGACTGAGCAGGACATACACGGGAGTGTGGAGGTGGGCGTCCAGCAGGATGAGCAGGACCATGGCCAGGCTTCCAGCCAGAGCCATCAGGAAGGTGGGGATGATGAGAATGAAGAGGACAAGGCCAGCCCTTGATGGGGGGAACAGGCCAAGAAGGATGAAGTCAGTAGAAGTCTGAGTATAATTTTCCATCTGGCATTAGTTTAGTTTTTCACAGAAGTGTCTGCAATGATATTTCATAAAATCTAAGAAGATATTTCAACTTATTATTTGATTTATATTGTCTTATTCCACTGTTATAGCACTTGAATAAAAAAGAAACTGTTTAAAAAATGATCTCCATTTTCTGCGTCACATATTTATCTGATCTTGGCACACTCGTCTCAACAAAATATATAATGTGAATCCATGAACTCATGAAAAATAACATATTTCTCCACAGCTGTATTCAAACTCAGATATTTTCTTTACTTACAAAATCAGTGGTCATCAAGACTATATCCAACTAATTGACTCAGTTTTCTAGAAGTTTTATAATCCCCACAATGAGCTTTCTTCCAGAAGATTGTTTTTATAACTTTTTCATATTTGCAAAAGATTATTTATATTTTCTTTTCTAGAAACAAATACTTTTAAAGGAAAGTCTCAAAAGCAAAAAACAAAATTCCAGAATCTTCTCGCCATGTTTTAAATACACTTTGATCACTTCCTCTCTTCGCATTGTCTGCAAGGTCCATCAGAGCTACACCCTTGTGAAGGCAATTTCTATAATCACATATCATGGAGAAGCCACAGAAACATAAAACCAGACCAGTGTTCCCTGGAGCACCTGGAACAAGCTGGCTCCCAATCAGAGCGTTCCCAGGGCACCTTGGGAGGCCCCTCATGGACAGCTGTGATACCACAATTTCATCATCACCGTTGCCACCATCAGCATCCTACTATTACAGCATTTTCATTTCTGTCTTTATCTTCCCTTTATTTTTTATGTTTCCCAATGTTTGTGTGAATATTTCTGTTTAATATTCAGAAGCTTTAGGAGTTGCTCACATGATCATTACTATTGTTTAACAAAAACTTTAGGTGATCATACAGGAAATAAGAAAACTAAAATGCTAATATTAGATATATGATGCATTACATTTAGCCATAGTATGAAAAAGATAAATAATTGAAAAACTAGTCCTCTGAATATCTGAATTATTTTCAAAAAATAATCAGTAAACATGGAAAACATAGTACTGAGTGATGTACCTGTAATCTTGCCCATTTTGGTCTTTACATTAAATATAATATATTTAAAAATGTTACATAGCATATTTAAATTAAAAAGCAACAGCTTTTTTTTTTACTTCAGTGTAAAAGTTTTTTTTTTACTTCAGTGTAAAAGTTTTTTTTTACTTCAGTGTAAAAGTTTTATTATGTGGATTTTTGTAATATCTACATGAAATATATTTCATAATGAAAATATTTATATGAGTAAAGTGAATGAGCATGAAACATTAATTTTCCTTTCAGACTCATGATTATTTACTCATTGACAAAAATGCACAGAAGTCCAAGTCAGATAAAAAAGTCTGTGTTTAACCACAGTTTGTGGTGAAACAAATGTATGGACTCACAAATGTGTCCTTCTCCTGCACATTCAAAGCAACACAGGGAAAATTTCTCGTCTGACCCAGCCTGGTGGTGTAACAACGTCCCTGCTTCCCAGTAGCACATTATAAATTCACATGCAAGGCAGAGCTGTTAAACTGAAGCCCCTTCATTCTTATATAGATCACTACATTTGTATTCTAAAACAACTGGATTAGATATGCCATGATTTCAATGTAGACACCAATCTACACAGCCAAAAGAGAAAATTCCAGGGAATCAACATCTAGTTTGACACATCCTGTATTTAAATTACAATATTCCTAATCCTGGAGTATATAATTCATGTTAACCAGCTCAGGTTACACACTACATTTTTCATTTTACATATGCATAGTATTTAACTTATTTTTGATTTGTAGTTATTTAGGGTATATAAGGTTTATGTTCATCTCAGGGAATGAATACATGCCATGACCATGTCTTGATTCTTGACCTAGATATGATACAATCACTGTTGCTAAGTTAACAGTGTTTGTTCTTCAAACATGACATTCTCTGAAAATAACATGATTCCTTAAGGACATTCTAATGTCTTGGATATTCCAGTGCCATTTCAGTTACATAATTTTTCAATACATATTTTACAATGCATTGTCTTTATCTTTTTAAAGTAATAATAATTTCAAGAAAAAAACATTTAAAATTAACTCAGCATTAGTATAAATCCAGGAAATTAATTTATAGTTAATATTAGTCATCCTGTGTACTATCAATTTTATTATCAAATCATTTTATATGTCAAGAATTATACTCACCTTTTGCAGAATTTTATGATAGTTTTTGTTTTTGTAATAAAATAAATTCATGCTTAAAAATATCACACAAGAATTTAAGGGTCACCTTTATTTTATCTATTTTTACAGAGTAATTATCTATCATCTTTAGGTCTCTCCATCTATCATCTGAACTGTTAACTTTTTTAACGTTTCAGCTGAAATATCTAAATTTACAAATTGCATATTTGAGGATTTCATCAAATGAGATTTTTAGTTGGATCTTACAAAAATTATTTAAGCACTTTCTCAAGAGTCTGCAGTTCATGTAATGAATGCTTTAAAGATACATTCAGAGTATGTGTCTTATTTACTTCCACTATATTGGATAGTGAACCATAGTCTCACAGATGTGACAAGGGCATATTTTCTGGAAAGCCTCTCTGAATATTTCACAGAGAGCCCAAACGCCCTCCTCTCATCCCTGTGCTCCTCAGTGGTGGTACCTGAGTGAACGATTGGAGGCCTCACGAATCCAGGCCGTCTTGCCATGGAGGTGGTCTGCAATCCGCATAAGTGTTCCCTTGGGAAAGTCCATGGGGATTTGGACCACAGAGGCCAAGTCCACAGCACACAGGCCGGCCCCAGGCCAAGGCTAGGAAAGGAGCTCTGCTAGTTTTTTAAAAAAAGTATTGCTAGGTGTCATAAATGTCCATTCATTGGGGAAAACATTTCTCTATCCAGACTCCCAATATCATTATGTCTCAAAGTCTTACAGGATCATATGGTTTACATATTTAATACTCACTCAGTGCATCAGCAGAATGTGTCTCCATGTCTTTGACAGTTTAGATTGTGTTTGTTAGCACCTTCTATATTAAAATATAATGTGAAAAATGTAACATAAGCACATTGAAAGAAATTCTTGGAATATCTGGCACTTGAAAATTCATTTTTACTGTGTTTTAGGTAGAATTTCTTGTCAAATTGTTCTCAGATTGGCAAAAACTACTAAATGACGAAAGATGTTTCTATTTTTAATATGGATAATAAAGGGTTTTTACTTTGTTTTGTAACTTTAAGTGTTTATCAATGTGTTTTATCTTTTTGAAGAACTTTTTTTTTCAACATTTTGTCAGTCATTTCTGTTGCTTTTAGTTTTCATTTCATTAACTTCAGCTCTAGTATTTATTATTCAGATTCATTAGCTAGATAAAAGATTTACTACTTGTTACTTTATTACTTTTTGATGTATCATTATGTTTCCAGTTTCATATTGCTCTGATTTTCTAACTTATGTGCTCATACAAATAAATACCTCTGGACAACCCTCAGGTTTCTTTAGCTTCCAGTGTATTTTACTTTCAGTTTATCTGATTCTGTACATTTTTTAAAGTCTTCTCTTTGATGAATTCCAAGACACACCACTTCTTCAAAAGTGTATTGTTTATTCTCCAAGTATTTCTCTATTTCTGTCATTTTTGGTGTTATCAGGATCTATTACTCTTCCGTTGTGGTCTGATACACAATGAGCTGAATTATCTTTTTGTACATGCTGAATTAAGGCCTAAAACACAATTTTAGTATATCTCTACATTGTTGGAGACCACTATGAAGCAGCTCTGAGCAAGATTTAAAATTAACTAACTGGCTTTCTATGTTTATCTGTGAGTCTGTCCTAGGCCTTGGCCTCTTGCCTGGTGATGGGAGCTGATTCACAGTAAGTGAACCTCTATGAATCACTGGTCCTGGCTAAGGCCTCTAGTGGCCTGTGAGGCCAGAGATACCTCAAAGGGCAAGATAAGGCCACAGCTGAGGACACCTTGGCTCCCACACTAATTAAGTAACTAGAGACTGCGGCTGAAGGAATCTCACTCCTGCAGTCACACTCCTACCATAAATGTCCTCCTGGAGAAAAGAAGGCTCCCCTAAATTGGCATAATTTACTACTTGGAGAAAGAAGTCTTTGACATGACTCCTAAGGTTCTGCTCATTTCCCATGCTTTCCTCAGTTTCCCTGTCCTTTGTTTTGGACGTCATAAAAATGGGCGGTCCAGAGAAGTCTTTGTCTTAGCCTTCAGAGTCTCGAGCTCAGCTAAAGGGTTTTTGACCCTCCTTGAGCCCTAAAATCATCCTACACATCTCATTTTATTTAAGCCTTTACTATACACTTGTTTGACAGATTGGGGATCTAGGTCAGGACCCAATAGTACAAGATTTCATGAGCTGCTGCGGCTGAAAAGAAAATTCTTTTTATTTTTTAAGAGTTTATTTTTTTGAAAGGAAGTAAAGCTATCTAATAGAGACAGAGGAGAGGTTGGAAGGTGAGTTTCCTGGAAAGAAAATTCCAAAGAAGCCTACTAAGTACAGCTGAATTGTACTGCAGTTTCATTACAGCATTTTTTGTTGATTGTTTTTTGGTCTGGATGGTTCACCTCTTTATGAGAGGGAAGTACTGAATTTAACCGTAAGTAATATAGTGGAACATATCTTTTACGTTCACTGATGTTAGTTATAAAAAATTAGAAACACAAAATTTCACTGCAAATACATTTATAATCATGACTGATTCTTACTGGGTTGGGCCATCATGGTACGTAGGGTTTTTGTGTTTTTTCTTCTTAAATTTGACTTGAAGTCTGTTTTTTTTTCTGATATAAGTATTCTGCTTTGCTTTCAGAATTCATTTGTAAGGAATATCATTTTCCATCTTTTCATTTTCAGTATATGTGTATTGTTTCTCAAAGACAAAATATAGTTGACTCCCTGTTTTGATCCCAATTGTCAATATATGTCTTTTAATTAAACAGTAAGGGTTTTCACATATAGAGTGATAGTAGACAAATGTGTCTAAACTACTGTCAGTCTTTATTGTTTAAAGCAATATATATATACCAATGTTTATAGCAGCAAAATTTTTAACAACTAAATCTTGTAAACAATCCAGATGTCCATCAACCACATAATGGATAACAATGATGTGATATTTTTATGCAATGGTGTCTTGCCCAGCTATAAAGAAGAATAAAGTTCAAGCTTTTATAAGTAAATGGATGCTGTTTGAGATGATACTCATAAGTGAAATAAATCAGACTTGCATGTGTGAATATCATATTGTCTCCCTATGGTGAAAATATTCCTTGTTTTCTTTCTTTACTCTTCTAATAATATTTATTCTTTCCTGTTTGTTCTTCCTTGTGTTTGCATTCTCCTTTAAGAATATTATTGCTTTCAGTATCCCAAGCAAGGTTACTTGAGTGTGATAAATTCCTTTAATATTTGCTTATATGGATGATGTTTTCTAATTCTGAAAGATTCCTTTGCAAGATATAGTACTCAAAGTTGGCCATTATTTTACATTTGTTCTTTAATTACATCATTCCTTGTCCCCTTGATCTTCAGAGTTTCTGCTAATAAACATGCTATGTTTTTGCTGAGTTTACTATTATGATTTACTTGACATTTCTCTCTTGAAACTTTCATTAATGTAGGCATTTTAACACTCCTATCTGGTGGGCAATTTTTTTGGTTTTCTTTTGGGTTGTAACTGAATTCAGTACCTGAATGTTCACCTCAATCCTGAGGCTTTAGAAGTTTCCATATCACTTCATTGAAAAACTATTATGTCATTAACTAGTATATCTGCTCCTTACCACCAACTTGCAGTTGTGTTTTGTTTATTTGATTGGTGTTAATTAAGTACTAGAGTCTTGTGCTTTCCACTTAGCAATTCTCTTATAATTCCTTTTTCTGTATTATCGCACCTTATGTTCAAGCACTGATATTTTTTCTTGATCTATTGTTGAATCTTTCAACTGAAATTTTTATTTAACTTATTGAAGTTTATTTTTCAGCAGGAGGAATAGAAAGAATATATAGTCTTCACACAGGCCTCCCCAATCGCTCTGACACGCACAACTTCAATCCACTTTCTAAAAGACTTTGATACAGGTTTTCAGCAGCTATAAAATTACAGTCTGGGATGAATCTTGCAATTTTTCTGATTCAGTTGCCTGAGTAATAGGATTATAACCATGTACCAACACCCAATTGTTAGCTTCTCTTTTCCAAAACTTGTCTTCTTTTTCTCAAAAATTTCACTATGGAAAGCTTTTTCATACTTTGGATTTTACTCTCAGTTCTTTTTTAAACTTTATCTTTTGGAATTCATAGTTTTAAAAATCAGTTTTTAAATTCACTGTCCAACATTTAATTAGCTGTTGAATCCATGGATTTGGGTATGAAATCATTTTTACCTTGTTTTCCATGTTTGTAGTGTTTCTGTGTTTAGATTTCCATCAGTCAGAGTTTAGAATCTCTTCCAAATTTATACAGAAATATCTGAAAATTTTATTCTCTTAACAATGTGTGGTCTACTAATATTTTATTGAGAAATATTAAAATTAAATACAAATGAATTTGTTTGTGGAGGTTTCCCATGTGCTCCCCTTAGAATGATAGATTTTGACATTGTACATACTCTTTTAGAACATGAAGGACACAGTGGTTTTGTAGATCATGAAAAACAGAGTTCCCCTAAAAATTAATTCAAGAGTATGGTAAGATTAAGTGGGGTGCTAGTTTTGTGGTCCTCTATTATTGTCCATAATGTATTCTCAGTCTGATATTGTACATGCACAAGGTCTTTTAGAAGTGATACCCACAAGAGTTGAATTATTTGTTTCTTTTTACAAAAACAGTGACTTTTTGGGGGTGGGAATGTAGCTCCTTCTTAGCCAACTTCACTTGCAGGTTAGTTATTATATGGGATCTGTTCTCTAGTCTTAAGTACAGTAGGTGATAGGTAGCCATGGGGCTAGATTGTGGCCAGATTAGGTCTGATTTGTCTTAACAGCAGTGAGTTAGGATCAGCTGAAATGAAGCCACCGCTGTGTCAGCCACCCCAGGTGTGATGTTCTTCTCTACTGGAGAAGAAGGAAACCAACAATAGAAATCACAGTGAAGAAACGGGCTTATTGAGGACCCACAGCAATGAAGCCATCAACTATAATAATGTTAAGAGGAAAAAGGAGGAGGATAAAATTTTATACAAAAACCTGAAAGGTTAAACATTCTTAACAGTAGGATTTACCATTAAAAGTAGACAATGAGACACTTAGGTGGGAGAGAGAAAATATCTTATTAAAGTATAAAAAATGATAAAAATCTATTAAGGACAATGAAGCTAAAAATGATAGAGGAGCTGGACAAAAGCATGAGGTGAAGACTCTGAGCCTCCCTGCAGAGGCGGGGGGACCAGAGCCTCCTCCTCGTGGCTGTGCCCACTACTCTCGGCCTGTGGTCGCTGTCTGCAGGGAAGGGCAGAGGCCTGGCCCCAGGAGGGCCTCACGCTGGCTGAGCTGCACACGCCATGGAGGTGTGAGGTGGCAGCACTTTCCTATACACAGGCTCCAGTCTGTGCGCCTGGCTCGGGGCAGCTGCCCAGGCCTCCCCAATCGCTCCGACACGCACAACTTCAATCCACACAGCTGCGCCAGGCTGCAGCACTTGCTTGGCTTGCTGACCTCAGGGTATGCTCCATGGGGCAGCACACGGTCCACAGCAAACGTCCCTGTGCCTCTCCAGGCCTCTTACAAGCAGAGCCTTGGAGTTAATGTGGGCCACAGTGGCGGGACAGGAGGCCCTCAGACCACAGAGCACAGGGTACACTCAATCCGTGTTCCCGGAGTGGTGACAGCGCTCCACACTCAGAAGCCCTTCAGTCATGGAGCTCAGGGCCACAGGAGCCACCCCAGTGAGTGGTGCTCAGCTGACCTACAAGTCCCAGCCTGTGCACTTGAGGCGTGACAAATGTCCATACCGTATCGAGCCCCTCACATGCTCGGGTTCACTGTTCATGGGTCAGGCTCAGAGGCGGTGGACACACAGCTCCTGGCTTTCAGAACGTCAGTGGGTGCACCCTGGGTCTCACAGGTGTCTAAGCTGCTGCTTGTCCTGGTCATGTGCAGAGTGAGAAGACAGCATCTGACCTTTGATTTGTGTACTTAGGAGTGAGCACAGGCACCAAGTCATTTGCCTCCCAGAGTCTGGGCACCGCTTACCCTGGCTCCTTACTGACTCCTCACGCAGACAGGTTTCTTCCTACTCACTTTCGGTGTGAGCACCAAGCACGGTGCCCCCCATTCTGTCACAGCTGTGCTCCCCAGAGTCACACAGGTGAGGCAGTTTTCCAACCCCCACTGTCCTGTCCAACCCTATCTCCTGTATTATGCTTATTTCTTTAATAAGTCTAGTATGTCATTATGGAAATTATTCATTAATGACAGTTAATTTTGATATTTTATTTTAAGATTATCACTTAAGTATTTGTTACTACTATTTAATAGTTCATGATGAAAATAATGATATAGAGGTATTTGAGCAATAGAATGGTAATGTGCAATGTATGTACTTATATATTCTCTCTGCAATGCATTTATTTAATGCTGACCTTATTTAATTCATCCTCCCTTGATGTTGAAGCACTCACAATAGTTTGCTGAAACAACAATTTACTACTAAACACATTAAGAAATGCATTATTGAAAAAATGCAATGCCCATATATAATTGCAATATTATTACATTTCTGAACTACTATGTCATTAATATGACTACATTTAATAATCAGGATATTTTGAAATACTTCTTACTTGTCTTAAAATCATGTGTGTGGTTGATGGATCAAAGGTAGTCACCTCTTTCATACCTATGGGCTGGGTGTTGTGGTCATGACCTTCAGCTATAGCCGGGTGTGAGGGTGATGGCTGGGAGTGATGAGTGATGAGGTGGTTTTAGTTATAATGAGGAAAGAGTGACATTGTCTGTCCCTCTGCCAGCTGAAGTCATGATCCACCCAGACAAGGCTGCAGGTGTCATCCACAGCAGTGAGGGTGATCAGAGTCTTAGAGGGGACGGTTGCTGGTGTTGCTCTGACTTTTGCTCTTTGGCAGGGGAAATGCAATCAAGGGCACCAGGCTTGCTCCTGAATCTGCTCCTGGGTAGGCTCACAGTGGAAGTAGCACCACTGCCTGGACCACTGCCCCTGTGGAGCACTGATGAGCCTGTGGTCTGGAGCAGGCTCTCATGAGGAAAGACCACAGACCCTGGATCTGAACAGCAGTGCTAACAGTGACCAGGATATAGGATCCCCACTGCTGTGTTAACTACTGTGGGTATTTCATTATAATGAGGGAAAGCTGGCTGACCTGCAGGGTAAAGTCAGACTGCAGTGGCCACAGCCAAGGGATGCACAGAGCTCAGCTATCATCATGGTGCAGAGGATGGGTGTGCACAAAACCCCCATGGTGCAAGGTTTGGGGTGCGTGTGGAGATTTGAGGAGTAGTGTGCCCTTCATAGGAGGCAGTAAGTGGCTCATTCTGGAGGGCAGGCATGGACGCTGGTCACCCCATGGTTAAATTTGCTGCGGTCTACCACAGAACAGGCAGCTGGAGGCCACAATGTCACTACCATTTGTGGGTGAGGACCAGTCCTGATTCCTCCTTTTCCCTGGATTTCTGTGGGTGTCTCGGGTAGGTCTGTGTCCATCTGTTTATTCTCCACTTTCTACTCCCTTGCATTGCTGCAGGGTCTTAGCTGAGTCACTCAATCTACCAAGGACTATTTCTAAGCATTAGTCACTGTCTACCTGCATTTTATAGGAGGATGACAGACAGAATTTCTCACTCTACCATCTCACTGATGTCACCTCTATACAATTATTTTAAAACATCTTATGATGCTCTTGTTTACATTATTGTGCTTTGATAACATTATCTTTTAACATTAAAGGAATTTTCTCTCTCTTTACTAGGGGTATTTTCCATGATCAGAATACTCACAGAAAATGAAGATCCAAATACTTATTCTTCACTTTAATAATGATAAATTATGGAAAAATCACTGTAACATTTCAATATTTAGACATATTTATGAGAATTAGTTTTACTTGGCTTTGCTGTATTGTTTGTGGGAACAAAGTCTCACATCTATGATGTGGCAACTCATAAACACATGGTCTGATTTATACAATGAAATGCAGTGAAGCAATTCAAGTGGAATCACAAATGCACTGCCTTACTCTAGACCTACCACATTGGAATCTGCTGTGAAAAATTTCAAGTTCACAATAATACACATGATGCCTTCTATGTTTAATTTTAAACTCTGTGAACTAACATTAAAAAAGCTTTAGGGATATGTGCATCTTAGATAAACTATCAAACCATACACATTCATTACAGTTAACGGTGCAGACCCAATATATTGAAGGCAACTTTTGTTTTGATTTAAAACCACAGAGTTAATCTAATTTCCTTTGCACCTGTGAGTTTAAATGATCCCATCTTGGCAGGAAGCCTTCACAGTAGGGCAGAAGGAGGGTGCATTTTAAGGTTAGAAGCTTCCCCTGGAAGCCGTGACTACTGAATACCCAGCAGATACAGGGCGCAGTTAATTAGTGTGGCATCTTTCAGAGAAAAGTAACTTCCCTGTGTGAGACTCTCTCCACCAACGCTCACCATGGAAACCACACAGCGCTGTTTGCCTTTGAGTTTGTGAATAAAAGTCTCTCATTGATATCTGGCATTTTCCCTTTAATCTCCTATATTAAGGCTTCAATTAACCACTAGTTCCAAGAGGTAAAAGCACAGGTTTAACTCTTGCTAATTAACCAGGGAAGCTGTTAACTACTCACTACAGAAACTCAAATTTAACAAACTCATTAAAAATTTGCAGCCACATTCCCAGAGGTCTGATTTAATGGGTCTCTGAACAAGACTCTTCCAACTAAGGCCTCTGCCTCCCATCCTTCCTACAGGAATGCCTTTGGCATGGGTTAGTGCCACCGGCCTTATCAGTCACCACCTCCATTCCCACTGCTCCAAAGGAAAAAATAATCCAACTTTCTGCTTATCTAGGCTTCCAGGCAGTCAGGCGTGTCCTCAGCTAATGCTTCCCCACTTTACTGAGGGCGTTCTGCACAGTAGGGCTCACACTTTCCTCAGTTTAGAGGGCATATAAATTTACATACTCGCAGGGCAACACAGGGACAGAAACACACCCAGCAGTGGTTAGGAAGGGCTGCAGTGCCCACCTAGATCCCAGGCCGAGAGGGCTGGGGAGATGCTGTTATTTCTAGTATTTCTTGATGTCATATTATCTAATATGGGAGAATTTAATGGCCCTAAACAGTCATCAAGTAGATAGCCTTTTAACCAATCATTTTCAGTTGTATTAATTAGTACAAATGGCGTGAGAGTGGGAAGCATTTTGTTCTGAGATGGTTTTCACCTCTGGTAGTTGCAGCATTGCTGATCCTTTGCCTTCTATGTAAGACAGACTTCAGCGAGCTAAGACCCTACAGGGGGGTGTGAGTCGCCATGTGCATCCCTCCTCCTCTTTCACCCCTCCTGATAATTCCTCCTTTGCATCTCCTTAGCCCTCACTCCAATGGGATCCTTGAAAAACAAACATGCTTGGTGCTCACCCCAGGCCAGGGGTCCTGTGCAAACACCCTGCTCAGATCCAGCCCTCAGTGGGGAGGGAGCTTCTGGCAGAGGAGCAGCTCCTGCCCCTTTGCTTTCCTCCTGCACCTCAGGAAGGCTGGCTCTACAGGGGACCCGCTGAGCAGGGCAGGAGGCCCCCAGGGCCTCAGGGACAGTGGCACTGTAAGGACATTTCTCCATGAGAACTAACTCAAAATCTTGTTTATTTTGAAACTTGGATTTCAAAAATAAGCTGAATCATTCAGTTTATGGTTTCACAACTCTGCAGTCTTCTCATAATGGACCACAGTGAGGGAAACTCCTAGCTGTGCAAACCTATTTTATGACCCTTTCCTGGGTGTCTGGAGGGGAGAGGGGTCCGTGTGCGTGGGGAGGGTGCAGTCACCTGCCCTCTCTGCACATCTTGGTCTCTAATCACTGCTAATCCTGTAAGCTCAGGGAGGACATCTCCTGAGGGAAATGCCCTCCTCAGCCTCCTTATCACTGGGAACCAGAATCCACAGTGGTAGAACTGGGAATACAAGCATCTGACCCCTTACCACCCACACTGAATTATCTACTTCCTGAATATATGGTCTCCCTGATTTCTTCATCTGATTCAGTCTACTGACTTTCCTGTTTGTTAAAGGGGAAAGAAAGAGAACTGACCCTGTAGACCAGTATTTTCCTTGGTGTGATCACATTTCACAGACACCGCTGAGCACTGGCCTTGAGGGCTGTGTAGCTACATTGGAGCTTGGACCGGATCCCAGAGGTGGCAACACTGTGTCTGCTTATAGTGGGTTTATAAGGATCTCTGTCCCCGCTCAGCCCTATGGTTCCACGGTGACATATGCAGGTTTGTCCCCTCCTGGGTGGAATTGTTATTAATAACAATCTCATGAAAACCTGTACCTGCCTCCCGGAGGCCAGGTGCATGAGGTTTATGAATGCATGTAACTAGAATTAAATTTCTAAGGCAGTCTATTAAAGCACTCATTTTCACATGATGTCTGCTGCTTTTCAAAATAGTTCATATTCACTATCAATTGCAAGATGTTGTTGATTCTTAGAGATCTCATAATATTAGACAGTGTTAATGTGTTTTTTAAGTTGGATTGCATTATTGTCTCTTAATTTTTATTCCCTGATTACCGCTGCTGACTGACTTTTCATCTGCTTACATGAAATTTTTATGTCCTTTTCAGGAATGTCTGTGCATGAATTTAATCTTTTATCACATGGCATTCTTCTTTTACCCACTGATTTGGCATCATTGTGTTTATTTCAGGAGAGCGGACCTTAGGGTTCTGTAGACAAGTAGTACCTTGTCTCACATGCACAGTACTGTTTCCTTCTCTGTTCTGAGACGGTGAACTCTGGGCAAGCTGGGGAGCCGGGGCCTGCAAACCGGAGCAGGGCTGTCAGGAGAAGAGACTTCCTTCTTCTCCCCAGGATCCTCCTAGTGAAATGGGCCTTCACAATCTGCTCCCTAGTGCCGCCCATGGTGGCTGTCTACACATGCCCGTGTGTCCTGCCTCACACTCTGCCTCCTACCTGCAGCACCCTAAGGAGGTGCCGGAAGGAAACAGCGGTACCTAAGCTTTGTGGCAGCCTCACCTCCTGCGGATGCTGGGCTGAGGAGTGTTTTAGGAGAAATAACCTCGGAGGACTGCACTCAAGAGTGGGTAAGGGTGCTAAGGCTGATGCCTAAGGCTTGTGGGGAATCTAGCCTGGGACTGAACTAGAGACACCGGGGAAACACGGGAATTTGAACACCAGCTGTGGTGAGCACGAGTGTGTGCTGCTGTGTCCCCATCACCTCATCTCTCCCCAAGGCCACTTTATCTGTGCTCATCACTTGCTCCAGCCAAGGTAGATGACCAAGAACACTGGAAATCGACAGGCAAGGTCATTTTGCTTGGGACATTTAGCACCTCTTCCATGGGAGTGTGTTAAGGAGGTGTAAACTATTTTTCACTTCCTCTCCCCTGGACTAGATACTTTCACTTATGTCCACTCTAAACCTCTATGATTCGTCTTGCTAACTTCTTACCCTCCCAGCTGTTCCAGTATTTCTGCCACTTCACTACAGACCCTGAGGTCTAACCTGAAGACATTGTCTCTCCACACAGGAAGGACCACATATGCACTGTGAAAGTGCTGTGCTTTGGGAGGGTTTTCCTCGCTACTGACCTAAGAGTCAGCCCAGCGGGAGTCACACTCCAGTGCCACCAGGTGGGCCCTGCTTTCCTGTGCCCAGCTCTCATCAGTGGGCCACACTCAGGGGCACTCCCCATGGCCTACTGTCAGGAGGGTCCTTGTGGAGGAACATGAGGCGGGTGTGAGCTGTCTGCGTGAACCTTCTGCTCCCGCTCCTGATCCATCTCATGAATTCCCATTAACTTGCTAGGCATTGCTGCTGGGTCTAACCTCAGGCCTTGGTGGGTATGAAAAAAATCTCCCTCACAGGATCTGTGGCTGTTTATTCACTGACTCTCACCTGTTTGTGGTTCCTGGGTCTGCAGAGACCGTACGGTGGAAAGGTTTGTTTTATGAAAGGCAGAATGTTTGTCCTTGTGAATGGCATGTTTCTACTCTGGGATTTTAGTCGCTTGACTATAGGCATGCAATAAATGCCACATGTCACCAATCTCAATGATAACAGTGTCTGCTAGTACCTAAGATTCTAGAAAGCTTTGGTCCATATTACAGCATTTTTTTTCCTAACTAGTGTTTAAGATGAAATAACCTGTCCTTTATTTTGGAAATTCCATCTCTACTTGAGTGGCATAACCTGTAACTTTAAACTTTAATTTTTGTATTTTTGTGGCTAAAGCTCTAAATTTGATAAAACTCATTTTCTCTCATTTGAAGAAATACTTTTTCACAAGGGATGAAATACACTGACTGATTTTTATTCATCAAAGCCATGCAGTGTATTTTAAATACTTTGGTGACTATTTTGCATTTCTTGTGGTGTAACAGGATTACTTAGATTTCTCTAACCTATATAATGATAGATATAATTCACAAAAATAGGTATTTTAAAAATACTCTAGAAAAATTATGAGAGGTAAAGGATGAGCCAAGAGGAGAACCAGAGATCGGCCCCTGAGATCCAGCCACAGCCATGGTGGAACCCAGAGGCTGCACAAAGAAACAATTTACCCACCCTCTTGGTAAGCGCCTCCCTCCGGCTTGATCCAGGAGGAGACCCAGTAGTGTCTCCTGTGAGCCTTCCGGTGCAGGGCTTGGAATCAAACATCCCAACACCCTCACCACCGTTAGCAACTAGGGACAGAGGTCTGAGCATTTCTTGGCAGGATGACTGTATGCAATATGGCAAATATGGGGTGTCTCCTCTATCTTCTCTTTGAAAGCAAATGTTGTTTTCAGTTTTGTTTCATTATGATTAATTGCTTTACTCTATTCAATATTCTCTTTCCATTGATTTTATAATGTTCTATCTTTGGTTTGATTTTACTATACCTAATTGACTAGACAACTACTGTGTAGATAAAAAGATATACTATGGTACCTATTACTGTTATCCCATTAACCAGCTGTGAATTTCTGTACCAAATTCACTGCACTGTCTCAATTGGCTTTGTTCTGTCTCATTCTGTTGCATTTCTACTACTTTCAAAATTAAAAATAAATAAATAAATAATAATAAAAAGTAAATAACAACAAAACAGGTCAGTAAGGTACTGAGCAAGCTGAAACATGATATAACTAAACAGATAATGGACTTAAAAAGCAAAAGGAGGAAAAGAAAGTGCTCTAAAGGATATAACTGCATGTATGTTTAAGTATGTAGGATTGACCATGTTGTTAAGTTATAGATCTGTTTCCAGCCTCACTATTTGAATGCCTAAAAAAACCCTCTAGTGATCTCCATTTAATAACAAAATGAAACATAAAATTAGATATGATATATTATAGTATTGTATATAGTATATATATAATACTATATATATGAATTAATCAATAATACATTTATTAAATCTATTATATCCAAATCATTATTTTTTAAATAGATAAAAAGTATCAAAACTAATGAAGGAATATATTGCATGATGAAGTCTTTACAAGCAAGCCATATATTTTATATTTCTAATTTATATTAATTCACAGTAAATGTTTAGTGCAAATATATAATCTATACTTAAATTTACTAAAATTTGTAGTTGGAAAACATTAAACATATGTCCACAATATTTAAAATATATTCAAAATTACTGTTTGATTCAATGTAGTAACCAAAAGTCACTTGTAATATTTACAGTACACATTGCAAAACTGATTCTTCTGTTTAAATACTATTTGACTTCAATTTTAAAAAATTAATAGGTATATTAGAAAGTAACTAAATTAGTATGAAGAGTGCTTTTGAAATGTTTTGTAGATTTTATATAGCATTTATATAGCTGTACATTAAAATTAATGTCTTCTTCCTACCATGTGTAACGTTATTAAAGGTGTAAGATTATTACTGGTAATTATCATGCATATTTCAACTTCAACACAAACTCATACACTTCTCTAGAAAACAAATGGTTTTTTGTTGCTGTTGATTTCAGTTTTGAGTCACATACAGTGTGACATAGCCCTAAACACATAAAGCATGTTGTCACATGTCAAATTATTGAAGTGTTTGCTCCATAGTTTGTTTTAAGAAGTTAAATTGTAGTAAAAATGCACAATTTTGCAAAAGTGTTCCTTGAGTCAGTCTATATTGTGATGGACACAAAAATCACTAAATTCACTATATCCTGTTATAAAATTTAATTCATTTAATTAACAAAATTGAGTTGCTTGGTGAATTACTACAGCAGTGAGAAAACACATTTAACAGCTACATGCAGGATAGACCTCCTGGAAACTGGCCATGAGAATCTCTAGTGTGTACCACATGTGAGGTGAGGCAAATAGGAATATTTGTTACAATAAGAACTATTTTTATGTGCAGCAAAAAGACATCTGAACCATAAACTTTTAAAAACATTTTCCCACATATTTTAGCTAGATTTGATTATGCTACAATTAAAAATAAGTATGCAAACTTAATTGAGAATTTTGATGAATATGAGCACCACTGTTTCCTGATGGATTTTCTCAGAATCTAATTCATCAAGCCCTCTACCAGCTCCTGTCCATGCATGCTCTGAATGCATGAGCATTCTTCGGGGTGCGGTTCCCTTTCTCCCTCACAGAGCTCACACTGTCTGTGCTGGGTTGTCCTCTAACTAACACAAGCCAATTGATAGCCTGATGTCCAGGAGTGCAATGGGGTCTGTCATGGAGCAGAGTATGGGTGGAAGCTTCCACACCGTTCTGATTGGAAGGGCTGTTGGATTCCAGGAAGGAGGCCTGGGCCACTTTAGTTCCTCAGAAGAATACAGGACACTCAGAGAGAAGGAAATTCCTACGCCCACCCAAGAATCAGGGCCGCTCCCTCCTCAGCCGGAGCCTTGGTGTGGCAGAGCTCCTCTCACCGCCACTTCTATTTGAGGGGAGCAGTGTAATTTACTCTGACTCCTCGGTTTTGACGGCTTTCTCTGTCCTCCCGCGTAGGAGCAGAGAGGCTGCCAAAGAGCCGCTCCAGCGTCCTGCCCAGCATTCAGAAGACAAACACTCACATTCTACACAGCATGAGAAGACTTATTCCAGCTCCAGGGGTTAATTTCCCATTCATTAAAGCCATGACGTTTCACACCAGATAATTTGTTTGCTCTCCTGTATCATCTCAGTTCTCTACTGTTCAGTATATTAAAGCTGGAAGAGGACATGGTGCCTCACACCTGTGAAGCCAGCACTCTAAGACAGCTGAACCAGGAGGAGCACAAGTTTCAGCTGAGCCTGAAAACAAAGTCCTGTCTCTAAATTAAAGTTCTATCTCTAAGTTAAACAAATTTTAAAAGGGGCTGAGAGTCTAACTCAATGCCAAGGCCCTCGGTTCTTTAGCTAGGATTACAAAATAATAGAGTAAAATAGTATCATACTCCTCTGGTTTGTGTGGTTAGCATGTGGCTCAAGGTGGATTCCTCACTGACATCTGGTGATCAGTGTCAAGACCCTCAGCGGCTTTGGCTTCGTGGACAGAAGCCGTGGAGGTGGGACAGCGTTCTCATCACATTTTCCTGAGTTGGCTCACAAGGCCACACTAAGCAGGCGACTTGGCTCCCTGCGCAGGCAGCTCTGCGGCTGAAGCAGCATCTGTGGTGGAAATTCATTCCTAGAAGCTGAGAAAGAAACCCTCCAGGCACAGGAAGGCAGAGCGCACATATGTGTTGAAAGATTCTGGAGTTCTACTGGTCTCAGTATGACCAGCACTGCCCACATAGGTGTCTCTGAGCACACACCTCATGCCTCAGATTTCATCACAAACGCTCTTTCCATACGTGTTCCCATCTGTGTGAAAGTGATACCGGAAATGACAAGTCTTCACAGAAGCAAGGATTCTGGATTTCATGTACACAGCATAAGATCAAGGACACAGAGAAGAGCAATCGTGGAGCCTTTGAGAATGTTGATGCCTCTTGTCTCTCAAGGCTGTCGTGAGGGGTGCATCTCCTGGACCACCTCACTGCTAAGCAGTAGGTTGTACCTGGCAAGTCCGCCCAGCGTTCCCATTTACCTGAGCCTCTGAATAGCCTCACCAACAGCAAATTTAGGAATATCAGATGTTCCCAGGTCATTCCCTGTGGACTGGCTCTTGATCTATGATTCAGGAAAACAACAAAATAAACTATGAGCGCTGTTTCCAACCTCTACACAGCGTGATATAAACCAGAACCCTTGCTTAATAGGTCCATATATAGAACCATCACCCTGTTCCATGTTCATGCTCTTTGTCTCATTACCTATCCCACGCCTCCTTCCTGGTCCTTGGCTCATATGAACGGTGTCTTGGTTACTTTTTGTTCTTGTTGCTGTTGCTGGGACAAAATACACATTACCCAAAATAAAGGAAGGGAAGGTTTACTTAGCTCACTATTTGTGGAGGTTTTACTCTATAATTGGCTGGCTCCAAGGTAGGCTGGCATGGCACAGGAGCAACACTTCAAGGCAGCAGCCAGAAAAAGCAGCCACAACAAAATGGGGCAAGAGCAAGACTGTTCTTCTCCTTAATACTGTACACAGGCCACCTCCACCCCAGGGTGGGTGTAGTATTACAAAATCTCTGTGTCCTCCTCTTCTTTCACAGGATGAGAATACTTACAAAGTAAGGGTCCCGAACCCCTGCTGAGTGTTAACGTTTTAACCTTCTCAAGTTGACACAATGTATTAACCATAGCAATCCATCCCTTGTCAACTTGGCAAGCAGACACATTTCTATAACCTTTTCTTTAGAGATTAGATATGTTTATTCTTAACATCTTGCAACTTGAATATTATAACAGTGTTTAACCATCCTGAAGAACAGGATTAAGTCTATTGATCTTATATTATATTAGAAAAATAATATTTTATGCATGGCCCCTCAAAGACTCATGTGCATTCCGTTATGAAAAAGGCATTTAGCACATCTGCAAGAGTTGCCAAATTCCTAACAGTTTCAGCACTGCAGAAAAGTTTAAATCACAATTCTCCTCTGAGATGTAAGCAAACCTTAGCTGCAAGTACCTGTACAAATGGAAACAAAGTTAACCACGTCCAACAGGCAATGGCACAAGGTGTTCATTTCCGTTTTAAAGCTTAGGAAGGTGGGGATGCAGAGGATTAGGACAAAAACCAGTCTAAAACCCAGCAGGGCAAATGTTAAGTCCTATAGTTGCAATTCCAGCATCTAAAGTGATCTATGGCAAATTGTGAGCTTTACGGGGCTCCTGTGCTTTTACCCCATGGCACTTTTGGCTGCTATAGATCTCACTGTTTTGTTTTTTTTTTTAATGTGCTGGGGATCGAACTCACTACCTCATGTTTGCCAAGCAGGCACTTACATCGCTGAGCTAAACCCCTGGTTTGCATTGCTTTTTCTTTTTAAGGCTGGCTTTGCTCCCTCCTTTCAGCTTCTTTTAGATGATCCACATTTTGGGAATTTTTTAACTGTTGATGTCTCCAATGCACCTTTGGCTTCACCCTCTGAGGGGCACACTGCCCTCTCAGGGGTGCCCTGCCCTCTCAGGGGTGCACTGCCTGGCATCCCAGGCCTTTTGAAATCAGGGTGGAAGCCGTCTTAACCTCAGACCTCATGTATTCTGTATGCACCTAAAACAGTGCCACGTGGCTGATGCTGAGGCCTGCTGCCTGTTGGGGCAGTAACCAGGCTTTTTTATTCTCTTGGCTGTAGGGGTCAAGCACTTGGCTCACTGAGCAGTCTGAGCCTGATTTTTAGGAATAGACATTTTCTGCTGCCACCATTTTGGAACATGGTGCTCTGTGGCTTTTGCCTTAAAGCAAAGCCCTTCACAATTGCAATTTTGAGGCTGCAGAGGTTTGAGACTTGCTGCTTTTTGTGAGGCCTTTAGGATATCTTTTTATTTATTTATTATCAGTGGAGATGGCAGCTCTCTCTTAAAGTCTACAGCTTTACTGGAGCTTTTTATTTTTTTCCCCCAAATTCACAATGTTTTAAATCATTATGTTGGATGGACTCTTTGCTCTTGATTTATAGCACAAATTTGTCTAAAAGTCCCCATCAATAGCCATGCCACAGCCTCAACATTTGATGGCTTTGATATTTCTTCTGTCAGATTAATCATCTTACTGCCTTTAACCTTACTCCCAGACAAAGTAGCTGCACATGAGAAAAACAAAGAACAACTTTTTACCAAGCCATAGCATACATTATCTGGAGTGCAACAACCAATGCAACTTGTTTGGTTTTTTTTTTTGTTGTTGTTGTTGTTTTTTTCAGAAACCTCTTGTGCCTGACCTTACTGGAATTTTTGTCTTTTCAGCTCTGACCAGAATCACCCATGCAGAACAACCTAAAGAGTTTTAGCTTTACATTCTCAGGTGACATCTCTGAGCCTTTTAAAACTCTTTCTACAAGTCATTTTTAAAAGCTCTTGAACCACATGAGAAGGTACAGTTACAGCAACAGTTACTGGTACCAAATTTCATCTTGGTTACTTTTTTGTTGTTGCTGGGACAAAATACCCATCACCCAAATTGAAGGAAGGAAATGTTTATTTAGCTCACAATTTGTGGAAGTTTTAGTCTGCAAGCAAAGTGGCACAGTGCAGAAACAACACTTCAAGGCAGCATCCACAAAAAGCAGCCACAAAAAAAGAGGCAAAAGCAAGCCTCCTTTATGTTGTACACAGCCTCCTTTTTCCTCCTTTATGTTGTACACAGGCTACCCCCCAACCAGGGCAGGTGTAGCCTTACAAAATCTCTGTGCCCTCCTCTTACAGGGAGTGAAGATATTTACAAAGTAAGAATCCTGGCTTCCTCCTGAATCTCTTACTTAAAGTTTTAAACTTCTCAAGTTGACACAATGTATCATCCATAGAAAATGGAAAAAATCAAGTTCTTCGAGAGTGTGGCAAAGCTTCTCAGAGGTTCCTGTGTGGATCACCTTTAGGAGTCTTCTGAGATTTGAGCCTGGAAGGAGGCCTAGAGAGAAAAGTGGGTGGTGGAGATGGGTCCTGAGTAGTGTCAGTTGTCTTGCGTAGTAACTGCACCAGGGGCAGTCATTGCTGTTTCCATAGCAACACAGAATTAGTTTGCTCAGGCAGAGGCAGAGGAGCCAACACCACAGAGTGTGGGTATGGGGTTGCCTCTGACATTCAGGGTGGGAAATCTCTTCCTCTGACAAAACAACCTCACCAAGATTTAGGAGCCTAATGCCCCCGGCCTCAGCAGGTTCATCTGAGATATCCCTAATCCACTTTCTAGGACCCCATTATTTTCTAGTTGGTGCCCCCTTTTTAACTGCACATACACTTTGAGGCTGAAGATTACACTTGTGCCTTAATCCAGCCAATCACATTCTGAGGGCCAGAGACTCCCTGGTGAGTCTTCCTTGGAAGACTGAAGAAGTACAAAGCCTAGAGACTGATATCCAGAGGTGACAAAGACCCTGGAGCTCTTCCCACAAGGGTGCACTCATCTCTTCCCCTTTTTATCCCATCCAGAATACAGGGCTGCTGGTTGCTGGCCCCACGTCCTGGTCCTCCTCAGTGTGCTGGGCTGTTTCTCAGTCACCCACAATGCAGCCAGAACCCTGCCTTACTGACCTTCAGGGCACGTCTCAACCTACTCAAGCTGACCTGTAAAAATGCCTGTCCACATGCAGAAAAATAGAAATTTGGAAGGATACAATGATGAGTCAACAGCTAATTCTACAATCACTGAATTTGCCCTATAAATAAGATCTCTATAAATACAGACAGGGTGGAAAAAAGAGAAGAAAGAATCAAATATAGCACAGAAATATCAGCAAATGTGGCATTATGCACAGGTCAAAAAATATCAGTCACTTTGCAATGAACAATCAAAAAATAGAATAAAGACAACAAAACTAATTAAAATAGAAACACAAATAATACAATATTAGAAAATGCTTAAATAAGAAAATAATGCAAAATTTGCACACAGCAAGCTACAGAATGTTCAAAGAAATATGAAAGATGTGCTGCATTTATGAATTAGAAATACTATTGTTAAAATAAAAATTCTCTTAAAGTTTATCTGATGAAATACCATCTTCTAGCTATTGGGCTGGGTATTTAGCTCAGTGGCTTAAGCACCTGCCTGGCAGGTGTGAGGTCATGAGTTCAATCCCTGGTACCACAAAAAAAAAATTCTAGCTGTTACTTTAATGAAAAATTTACAAAATCCTTCTCAAATTTATATAGAAATTCAAGAGATTTATTTTAGAAATAAGACAAAAGAATCAGAGTTTCCAATTTCAAAATTTCTTTCAGAATTTTCTGCTCAAGGCATCTATTATGAAATAGATTTATAGATACATGAAATGGAAATAATGAAATGGCTTTTAGTAAGAAGCACATACATCTGCAGTCAATCATCCCTTGATGATCTGTAAGAAAAAGTGCAAGGTCTTCAAGAGATGATGCTATTAGAACTGGATATCAACGTGACAAGAATGCAAATGGACATAGACTTCATGCTTTTTAAAATAAATACCTTAAAATGCTTCAGTGACATAAATAGAAGAATTAAAACTGTTAAAAGAAAAAAGGTCCATATATAGGATTAAATAATATTTTTCAAGATAGATCAAAACAGTAGGCACTTATGAATCTAATTCAGACTCAATTCAGTTATACATGTTTATAATTCAAAAGATACTGTCAGTAAATGAAAAGTCTCCTTGGGGAAAGCAGCTTGCTCTCTCACTCATCCTTTTTGGCTCTGGTTGTTTTTGCTCTCTTCTGCCACCATGAATGGTTGGCCCTCTATCATATGACCCTGCCTTGGAGCCAGCTGATTATGAACTGAAACATCCACCAGCTGTGAGCTAAATAATCCTTTTCTTACTTAATTTTGGACATAAGGTACTCTGTCTCAGCAACAAGAGAAAAGTTACCAACATAGTGAGAACTGATGAGATGGATAAAATGACAAAGCCTGTCTCCTTTTTGCAGTGGAGACAGGCTCTGTCATTTATAATAACTTAAGTAGTGTCCCAGTGATCTTTGTTTACCAGAAATTAGAGAGTAACCTTTTCATCACAGGGATGAAATAGAAATTGCTTGCAATCTAAATGAGGGCAGTATGATTCTGATGCATAGACGAACACTTGGTTGGTTGACTCCAAGGCACAAATTGCACATGGTGGAAGAGCCTGCCATGGAGAAAAGCTGTTGGCATCTTGGCAGTAAAGAGGCAGAGAGGAACAGGTAGGGAGTTTCACCATTTCAGGTCACAGCTCCAATAAAGAGCTCCTCTTACCAGGTGTCATCTGCTGGCAGGAACTTCAACTCTGGATTCAACAAACGCCTACATGTGGGACATCTGGATCTAAACCATAACATTTCAGTCCATACTCAGCTGGCTCCAAGGTAGGGCTGTGTGGCTAAGGGAATAACCATGGCAGCTGCAAGTAGCAAGAGCAGAAAGGAATAAAGAGGGAAAAGGGAAAAGCATGCCTTCTTACCTCCCTTGTATTTCTTGCTGACAACCTACCCCTGGATAGGTGCAGCACTCATACCAACAATCCTGGTGCTAGATAACAAACCAATAACAAATGCTAGACTCAGCCACCTCCATAACTACATGAGGCTTTGGAGAGATATCTAGACACAAACCATAGCATTCCACCCCTGACCCTCCAAAGACTCATGCACATCCTTTATGAAAGGGCATTTAGTCCATCTGCAACAGTAGTCAAAGTGCTAACAATTTCAGCATTGCTGGAAAGTCTAAGTCTCAAGTCTCCTCCAAGATCTATGGTAAACTGTTATCTGGAGCCTCCTGTACAAATGAAAAGTTAAACACTTCCAATGTTTAATGGTGCAAGATAAGCATTACCATTTCAAAAGGTACAACCAAGGGAATACAAAGGAATGAGACCAAAGGAAGTCCAAAATCCAGCAGGGCGAGCATTAATTCCTGGAGATCCATATTCACCATCTGAAGCAATCTGGTTGCAAGCTCCAAAGGTCTTGAGTGTCTCCAACCCCCTGGTTCTTATGGTGCTTTTAGGTCTCACATTTTCTTTCTTGGGCTAACTTTGCTCCTTCCTTCTTGCTTTCCTTAGTCAATACATGCTCCTGGCTTTTCCAAACTTCTGGGCTCTCCATTGCACCTTTGGCTTCACATGCATAGTGTCATACACTGTACTCTCATGGGCCACAGTGCCTGAGACCATAGGCCTTCTGAAATCCCAGGATTTCAGGCCTTCTGAAATCAGGATGGTTGCCTTAAATCCTCAGAACTTGTGCATTCTGTGTGCACCTAAAATCAGCACCAGGTGGATGATATTGAGGTCTGCTGCCAGTGAGAGCAGTAGCCAGACTTCCTTCTCTCCTGGTTGTAGGAGTCAAGTGCCTGGATCACTGAGAACTCTGAAGCTGATTGTGAGGAATAGATTCTCTATGCCAATGCCATTCTGGAACCTAGTATGGCCACCACCATTTTGGAATGTCATGTGGCCTGCATCACCACTCTGGAACATTATGGTCAGCAACTTTCTCCCCAAAGCAATGTCTTCCACTTTTGTAGCTTTGAGGTTGCAAAGGGTGGAGACCCACTGCTTTCTGCGATTCCCCCAGGCCATTTTTTTCCTATTTTTCTCCTCCTTCTTATCTTTGAAGATCTCAGCACTATCTTTACAGTCCACACTTTGCTCCCTTTCTGGCTAAACTCACAACACATTAAATCGTCCTGCTGGTATCTTTGCTCTTGATTTAAAACGTAAATCTAGGTAAAAGGCCCCCAACAACATCCACACCACTGCCTCAATATTTCTTCTGCTAGATTAATTAGTCTACAGCCCTTAATCTCAGTTTCAGGCAAATCCTCTGGTTAGGAGCAAAAGGCAGACAAACCTTCTGTCAAGCCATAACATACATTGTCTGGAGCACAACCACCAATGTGGTCCTTCTCAGTAAAAACCTCCTGAGCCCAGTCTTTAGCAGCAGGCTATCAGCCTTCTGGTCTTCTGAGCTCTGACCAGAATTCCTCACACTAAGCCTAAGGTGTTCCAACTTTACTCTTTCAGGTGACATCTCTGAACCTTTCCAAACCCTTCCCACAAGCCATTTCAAGAGACTCTTGAACCACATGGCCAGGTACAGTTACAGCAACAAACTCACTCCACTAGTATCAAATTCTGTCTTGGTTACTTTTTTCTCTTTGCTGGGACAAAATACCTAACCTTAAAAATTAGGAAAGGAAAAGTTTATGTAGCTTACAGATTTTGGAGATTTCGGTCTATACTCAGCTGGCTCCTATGCAGGGTGCCACAGCTAAAGGGAAACCATCACAGTGGCTGCAAGTGACATGAGTGAAAAGAACAGAAAACCTCCTTCCCTCCCTTATATTGTATGCTGGCTACCTGCCCCTGCTAAGACACATCTCTCACACTGCCAATCCCAGTGCTGAAAAACAAACTGATCACAAATATAGATTCAGTCACCTCCCAGACTGAATGAGGCTTTGTGGGGGACACCAAGACAAAAACTATAACAGTCCTACAAGAGTTGCCCAAGTTGTAATAGTTCCATCATTGCTGAAAAGATTAAGTCCAAAGTATCATCTGAGACTCAAGATGAAGTATTAGCTGTGAACCCCTGTTAAAATCAAAATGAAAGCCGAACACTTCTAGCATACAATGGAACCATTTAAACACTCTTACTGCAAAAGGGAAAACAGAAGAATAAAAAGGAAACAGACCAAAGCAAGACCCAAATGCAGCAGAGAAGACTTCACTTCCTTTATCTCTTTGTCCAGCCTCTGGGTGAGTAGTAGTGAGGGACAAACTCCAGCAGCCCCAGCATGCTGGCTCCACTGAGTTCCTGGATTCTCACAAACCACTGATTCATGTTTTTGGCACTTCAAATTGCCAGGTCTTTGCACTTCATTTTTCTCTTCTCTCTCACAGCTTCACATGGTTTAGCCTCCCAGGCTTTCTGTGGAATCTGGGTGGAGGCGTCCATGACCCCATAACTCTCTCTTTCTGTATTGCTGTAATGCAAACACCACATGACATTCCAAGCCTAAAATTAAATGGAAATATAATATACTTACCCACAAACTTATTATAAAAATGCGTGCAAAATGAGTATTACATTTAGAACTAAATTTAAAAAGAGATATTAAAAAAGAATGTACTACAGAGCAAAGCAAAGAGATAATTAGATGACATATTCTCAATGCTTGCTCCTCAACACCTTCATGAAGGCTCTGCTGACCTCTCTGTTTGCATAGGCTGTAGATGAGGGGATTTGGCATGGGCGTGAGGATGGTGTAGAAGGCAGACACCATCTTGTCCTGGGTGGGGACTGCTCAGATGTAGGCTGGATATACATGAACATCACTGTTCCATAATATATTCCCACCACGAGGTGGAAGGAGCAGATGGAAAAAGCTTTGTGATGACCTTCCCCAGATCCCATATTGCTGACAGCCAGAATAACATGAGTGTAGAAAGCAATGATGATTGCTACAGGGAAAACAATCATCACTACACAACAAATAAAAAGAATCTTCAAATGTGGATATGTCATTGCATGAGTGGATTAGCAAGGATGAGGAGTCACAGAAAAAGTGGGTTATTTCCCAAGACCCACAATAAGAGAAGGAAAATGTAGCTACAACACCAATGATTCCATTACTAGAACCCAGGATCCAGAAAAAAGCAATCATAAGTCCACAAATTTTGGGTCTCATGAGATTGGTGTATCTCAGAAGGTGGCAAATGGCAGCATAGCCATCATAGGCCATCACAGCCAGCAGGAAGCACTCAGCTCCAAGCAGGCACACACAGGAGAAGATCGGGGTCCCACAGCCTGCCAGAGAGATGGACTTCCTGCCAGACAGGAAGTTGACGGCCATCTTGGGCACAGTGGTGCAGATGAGCGTGAGGTCCATGAGGGAGAGCTGGCTGGGGAGGAAGTACATGGGCGTGTGCAGCTGGGCGTCCAGGAGGATGAGCAGAACCATGGCCGTGTTCCCCACACAGGCCACTGTGAAGGTGGCCAGGACCAGTGTGAAGAGGAAGGTGTGGGTGGGGCTGTGATTGAAGATTCCCAGCAGGATGAAGTCAGAGTTGAAAGTCTGATTTTCCCAGGTCATGGCAAACATGTACTTTATCTAGTACCATAAAACATGAAATCCATTTATTCATTTATTATAATTTTAACTAGATACTTATAAAGTATCTGATTTAAACTGAGACATTTCTGTAGGTCATTGATCATAGAGTAATTAACAGACTCAAAGCTTAATAACATAAACTCAGAATGAACTTGTTCTACTTAAAAATTTCTTACATAGGAAATTAGGAAAAGTTTTCTACTTAGGAATTTGTTTCAAATATTTCCTATGAGCATCCATTTTCTCAGCTGGAAAATTAAATGACAGTATGCAGTATTATTTTGCAGATTATATCCCATAAGCAAAGAGTAACTATAATATCTTTCATACAACAGATAAATGATAAAAGTATCTTCAATTACCATTTGACTGGTGCAATAACAGAAGTTAAGATTAAGATTTTTGCCCCTGTCACAAGATAAAAGTCACTTTTATCACTGGTGTTAACAAAATCTCTGTTTGGTCATAACTTTATAGATTAGAGTATTTGGTTTCAATTTACATTCAATGTTCTACAAAGCAAATGGTTCAATTTAGAAAAGATCTGCAAATATGTAAATCTAGAACATGGACACTGTTCCCAGGACATTTATAAACATCTGCATTGTTATCTTTCCCCAAAAAAGATTTGCTGAAATCATAACCTCCTAAGAGCCTCGTCATGTGGGTTTATTTGGAAATAAGATTAACAAGAGTGATTCATTAGGAGAGTGTAAACTGCAGTGACGCTGACTCCTTCTCTAACATGGCGGATGGCCCCATAGGAAGATGGCTCTCTGAGGAAGGGAACACTGACAGACAGAGAGCCCTGGGGAAGGAGGCTTGGGACGGGGAAACGCTTCAAGAGCTGGGCATGACAGGAAGCTGCAGGACAGAGGACACGCTTTTCCTTCCAGAGCTCAGAAGTAGCAACCCTGATGACAAGTTGGTTTCAGACTTCTCATCGCTCAAATCGAGAGGACACATTTCCCTGATGGTAAGCCTGTTGTGGCACTTGGTTAAGGATCCACCAAGAAGCTATCACACATGGTGTGTTCTGTGGAGAATGGAGAAATACTAAATAAAGATAATCAGGAAACCTAGAGATCAACTTGTTTAGCAGTACTCACTGAACTCCAGGTGTGGGGTCCTGTGAGGAGAACAGCAACCATAGCAAGCAAAGAAAGCCCTTCCCATGGGCATGGTAGGAAGGGGGACAAGATGAGTTAAACAAACCCCTGTGCTAGCGAAGGAGGACAAGAGCTGAGGCGGTGGAGTCGCATCATGCCCTGATTTTGATGGCATGAGTCACTAAAAAACCTCATTCTGCTGCTGGAATTTGGTTAATGGTTTGGAGGAAGCGGAAGGGACACAGTGCAAGAATGGAAGATGCACACATCACATGCACATTGGAAAGCTATCTTTGATTTCGTCCTATCTTTATTTCTTCTATCCTTCCTCCAAAGTGTGCTTTAATTTTAGGCATTGATAGATGAGACCATATTTGGCAGTCTAGTGTCAGCGGTCCAGGAAAGAAATAAACCTAAAGTGTGTTTTATGTAAAATTTGGGTTCCAAGAGGTGTTAATACATATTCTTACAAAAAACAAATCTTTGAGGTAATATTTTCTGCAATTTAAAACTTTTCAAGGACATTTGTCTTCAGAAAATAACAGCTCACTCAGTGTTTGAGATACAATAAGCAATTTTTGAGTAGAATTCAAGTTTTAACATCTTGTTTTACTTATACGTTTAGAGAAAGTTTACAATGATATTTTATATTTTGCCTGTTTTTCTTTTTCCTCTTAGTTTTACTTACTCATATTTTACTTGTATTATATCTAATTATTTTTCTTGACAATAAATTCCATTAATTTGAAGGACAGATAACTCACTGTTTAGAATTTTTAATGCCACTTCTATGTTTTAACCTCAAGTCTAGCTTCCCAGTGTTTGCGTTGACCATGTCATTTCTCTAAGGAGAGTCATCAGATTTCATGACCCTGACACTGTGCACACACATAGCAATAATCACCCAGAAATCATGGAAAACACGACCACACTTTGAAATGGCACTGTGTGAGATAAAGGAAGAGAAAATGGGGTTGTCATAACTTGATTGGAAGAATTCACAAATCAATTGAGTGATATTTATTGCTTTCCTTAGAATAATCAACTGTGCTTACCAAACAGATTTTTCTATTTTGTGCCAGGAACAACTAAGAAATGTAAAAATTTTTTTTTTAAAAAAGTATCTCCTGCCAATAAACATAAGTTGAGAACTTCTGTTTCTAACAGTAAGACTCAACCCAAAACAGCACTGACAGTGGGATTTGTCACCATTGTCACAAACAGAGGCCCCACTGAGCCTCATGAGGCAGAGGCCATTGAACAAGGTGGATCACAGAGGGGCATCCTCAGGATTTTACAATGGAAGATTCACCGCTGCTGCCCCATGGTGCTCACTGGGAGAGTCACTATCTAAAAAAACGGAGCCAAAGAGCAATGTGAACAGATGAGAACCATTCTGTTAATCAAAATTGCAGGTAATAGTTTAACATATCTAACAGATTTATGGTAGGTAATTTTTTGATCCATCTGAAATGTAACAAAACAATTTAAAACTGTGTACAGGTTTTAGAGTGAATGGTGAATGTAAAGCAACTCTTAATACAAGCTAGGTGTGATGGTCAACAGAGAAGAGACTGTGTCCCAGATCTGCCCTTTGAAAAATAATTTGGTTCAGGGCTGAGGGTATAGCTCAGTGCAGCAGCATTTGCCTGGCAGGCATGAAGTACCAAGTGTGATTCCCAGGACCTCCCCTCCAATAAATACTAATATTTTGATTCTGTCCTGTTCATTATCTGTTGCTATGCTCCTGCTGAGTTCCAGCCACCACCAGTTTCTTCTTCTCATCTGGAATTTTAAGACATTAATAATAATGTAATAATAAATAAAAATGTAGTAATAAAAATAATAATATAAATAAAATAAAAAATAATATTATAATAATATAAATAAAATAATGTAATAATAAAAATAACAATACATTTTGTACTATTTCTAGTATGTGGGTGGAGGTAGTTCATAACCTCTTCAGCCTCCAGAATATTATCCTTAAAATGAGAATCATACCACCTTCCTCAGTGCAATATTGTACAGATAAAATTAAAGAACCATTATAAAATGCTTAGCAAAAACCACCTAGAAATGAAGCCATGTGGAAGTGCTTCAGCAGAAATGTTGGCACTGATCTGCCAACACTCTTGCCAGGGTAACTGGGCTCCTTACCTCACCCCGGTAAGCACTGGTGTGAACTGTCTCTATTTCCAATGAGAATATTTCCCTGGGAAGGCAGATGTAAACCTTGCATGTTCTTATACTTCCAGCACAAAAATCCCAGCACCTAACAGTACCTGAATCTTTATTATCATTGGTAAATTAGTACAAAGAGAAAAAAATGAAGTTTTAGCCCCCAGGGAATCCAATCCCCCGTGTTTAATTTAAATGTTTGCATTCTCTCTCCTCTCCTCTCCTAGGAGGAGGGGCAGAATTGGTTTCCTTCTCTTGAAAGTATTACAGGATGGGATGTAATTACCATAGTACCAACTCCATAAGACTTTCTCTTCCTTTCACTCACATAATAAGGACAGAAAAATCCAACAGGGATTTGTTTTTTGTAACTAGCACAGGGGTAAGGAATTCCACAAACTCACGAATCACAAACACTGCTGTATGTTTTCACTGTCCCTGCCTCACAGTGGTTTATACAGGATGAACCTGAGGACAGCAGCCCAGAGGAGCCACAGTCCCCAGGAAGCAAGTTGTGGCTGGGCTGTGCAGTGCTTGTGGACTTCTGACTGTCGCCTCTCCTTCTGCCCATCATTCCTTGGCAATGTCTGCACTTTTTCACCTGAGCAGAATTGTGGCTTTTAATATACCAGGTTCTTTACACAATGTGCTTCATGTATCCCTCAGTATGTTTCATTTCTCTTAAATTCATGGTGTATCTTTGGCCATGCTTAGTGGCACAGGCTGTAATTCTGCTCCTTAGGCAGGTGGATTGCAAATTCAAGGCCAGCCTGGCAACTTCGTATGACTCTAATTTGAAATAAGGTAAAAGGGGCTGGAGGCAGACACCAGGGTGGATGGCCTTCCTGTACCATGGGTGAGGCTCACGGTTCACTCACAGGTAGCAAAAAAGCAAGTAAGCAAACAAAACTATTGTATAATTTTGTGTGTTTTTTTCTGCTAAAGTTATTTTTATCACTACATAGAAATGCTTCTATTCCTCTTTTTCATTTGACTAATGTACATACATGGAAACCAGGTTGGAAGGTGCATCTCACCACTGCACCGTGTGCTGGGAAAACTGAGGGCCCATGTGGGACTCTTGTCATCACAACACAAGGCGGGTGTAAGAGGTGAACAGTGCTGTCAGCAGCAAGTGTCCCAAGGCCTCTTGTTCATGGCCACGATATCCTCTGAGCTCCCGGATTGCCGTACATCGTGAAGCAAATATGGGGGAAGCGATTTCCTAGGAGCCCCTTCTCTAACCAGGGCTTGGGGGCATCTCCTCTCAAAAGAGTTTCACGGTTTCACATGCTTGAGCCTGCAGTGAGTGCTGATTTGCTGAGCCCTTAGATGCCCTCAAGACATCTTTCTGTTTGTCTTTTTAATAACACTGATCTCTTTAGCAATTACTCCTCTTTTGGCCCCAAATCTACAAATACTCTTTTCTGGGCCAAAATTTTAAAAAAGAAGTTATTCCAATTTTTCTTTCATATCTTTATCCCAGCCATTCTTACTGCATGCATGGATTTTTATGGCAGAAATACAAGAGAAACTCATGGAGGATGAGAACTGATACAAGATAGTTTTATTAGTAGGAACAGAATGTGGTCAGCAACTAGCTAAGGCACCAAATCCAAGGGATTGTTCTCAGGGATTTTTTACATTTAATGAGTTTCTTGGCAACTACAGTAACGATCTTTCTTCCCTTGGAATTTTGCAGGACTGCCATAAGGTCTTCCTCAAACTTCTGGGTCACTAATCAAACAGGTTGTGGGCACGGGTCAGCATGTCCACTGCTCAATGTAATAAATTTTTCTCTTGTGTGTTTTATGGTTAATGGGGAGGGGGTCTTGAGGAGTGAGTTTATCCAAAGGTTAACTATAAACTAAAGTGGAGCCCTGAAACAAAAGTGGAGTCACTTTGCCATGTCATTCACCTCTCAAGAACACATTTTTTGACTTAGAACATATATAGTCCTTTATTTGGCCATGGGGCTTGTACTTGGAGTTGTGGTTAGAAGCATCAGTTGTACTTGGCTTACTGTGCTTTGGAGTCCAGTGAATTATGAAGGGCCCAAAGGTTATTAATTATTATTATCGGCCCAGCAAATCCAGTGATCAGGGACGTCAGATAAGGATTTTAGTTAAATAACTGCTTATATCATCCTTGATTATTTTGCCAGGTTTTGGCTCACACATCTACTCTCTTTGTTACCTTGTCTAACATGTCTTTTATAATTCCTGATTTATCTGTGTAAAACCTTGCACATGTAGGGCTGCACTTGGTCCTTCTGGTTCCAAGAAGAGATGACTGAGCCCTCTCTTGTTTTGTAAAACTGCCTGTGCTAGGGAGTTAGCTTGGTCATGCAGCTGCAGGACTGCATATTGTATCCTGGTCAGACTTTGTTTATAGCCTGAGTTAGGGTAGCAACTCCTTGTCATCTCATTTTTGTGGGAAGTAGGGCTCCTGTCCTGCCATGGTGGCTCTGAACAGGCTGCTCCCAGCAGCACTGGAAGAGCCCTGCAGCCCTCTGAACTCGCAAGTGTTGGTTTAAGGATTGTAATCTAAAACCTTTCCTCCTTGCAGAGTCACTTCCCAGGGAAGCAATAGGGCCAGTAGACAAGGTCCTTGGCCAGTTTGCCTTTGATCTAAACTCTTGAACCTCTCTGTGGAACATATGAACCATGATCCAGCTGGGGTCCAATATATCTAGTTCAGGCACAAAGTCTGATTACAGGTGATTTGATGATTTTCAGTACTTACACAAAATCTGTGCAGAGATATGACTTCTATCAAGACTAGGGAAAGGGGCCTTTCTTCCTGTGGGATGCAGCCTATCTGGCTGGGACTCAGTCTTTCAAGGGAGGCAAAGGCCTCATGAAATGGTGGGCTAGGTTCTATGTATATGCAACAATGTTTACCAAGCTCAAGGTTAGAAAGATTCAGGACATGGTGAGTTTTGTTGAATATTTTACAGATACCTGCTCGTGAACTCTACTGTGACAGGTTAAATCTTGGATTTTTTTGTCTGTCATGGTGTCTGTTTAATTTTTGTGGTCTTTTGTTTTTTAGCCCTATATATAACCTAGGCAAAGACAACAGAAAAAGGATTAACTGAGAACTTAAGTATTATAATAGTTTCTTTAATTTTGACAAGAATACCAGGTTCTGTACCCTCACTGGTTCAAGGATGCATTTGGAAACCCCTAGTTTGTCTTGTTAACCACCTGGGGTTGCTGGGGGTTTGAATATGATTTTAACACACGTGCAGTGAGGGAAGCCTAGACTACCCTTGCAGGTTGGGTTTTGTCTCTGTAGACTGTAAGCTGCTTGTCATTTCGTACTCACTATTTTTCTGCTATTTCCTGTTCCTATAGATCCCCCAAAGTCCTATGTTTTCACACCCCCAGCACAGGCAGTACAGTTGATGTTAGTCATGAAAATCTCCTGGGGTTTTCAGACAAAAATAAAAACCAGTTTTTACTATCTCCACTACCCCAAGTAGATCTTTTTCCTCAATAAAACATGTAGGAAATTGACACCAGTTAGGACCATCTCACCAGCTAGGAGTCCAGAGTTTGCAATGGGAAAATAATAACTCTACCTTATCCTGCCCCTCACAAGGATATACAGATGCAGTCATAAATGTGATGTGAGGGTGTCTAGTCACAGTATAGTGACACATTTCTGTGAAAGTGGGTCTCGAGAGCAGGCTGCACAGGTTGAAGGTAGCAACAGGAGTCACGATGCTGGTCTAGTCACTGAGAGCTTTCGCTTGAGTCTCTGGGAATGTTACAGTGTGACAGTCTCTGATGCAGGTGGCTGCATCACTGGGTCCTCAGGAGTCCACCTCTAAGTGTGACCTGTAACTTTGAGAGCAGTAGGCATGACTCAAATTACCCCTTGTGGCCTCTCCCATGTTGGCTGACGGGGCTTCTCCTTCTAGGTTTTAATCCAGACTCTGTCTCCAGTAACAAGAGTGAAAAGAGTAAGAACAGGGATGGGATGTCTCTGTAACAGAGTCTGTTGAACACCCTTCAATGTCCAGTGTGTGCCTTTGCTTGTGGAGCATGTCTAAAGTTCCCGTCTCTTGTAACCCTTTCACAGCAGGCAAGAGGAGGGGAGGCCTCGCAAACACTTTCCCAAAGGGAGTTAGTCTGTCAGGCACAGGGTGTACCATGATCAGAGAAGTGCCTCGGGAAGCACAGCAGCCCATGGCTCAGGTTTCTTGGCAGAGCTTTGCCAAGGTGTTTTTCAGAGTCATAGTCATTCCTGAAAATCCCCAATTTCCGTAACTTGTGAGCTGTATCAGGGCTTGCTGGGTAGCAAAAGCCATGTTAACAATGCAGGCCTCTCAGGCACCTGTGAGTCTTATACAGTGTCCATTTGAGAAGCCTCCAGAAGGCACTCGAGGAACGTGGTGAGGCTTTCAGTTGGTCCCTGATGCACCTCCACTGCCTCAGTTATATTGGTAGGGCAGCAGTCACCTGCAAGGATCCCTTTTCTCAAGAGCTGATTGTGTGCTTGTAATTGCTGAGCCCCCACATCAGTGTCTGGGTCCCAGTCTGGTGAAGAACTGATCTGGGGTCCAAGTTTCCTGTTAACAACAACCCACACCCTACTGGCTACCTGGCTATCAAGTGTCCCCTTGGATGGTCATCTCACACTGAAACAAGGCCATTCTAATTCACACAAGGTATGGTGTTTCTTTGGTTTCATCTTCACTGTATAGTCACCTTTTAATTTGTCAAAGTTCTTAATCATGCAATCCAAAATGGCTGACTCGCTGCCTGCCACACTCAGCAAGTCTTCAGTCCCCAACTCAACCAGAAGTCCAAACAACAGTCAAATGCTAAAAAAAATTTAAAAGGTGGCTGTTCCTGCAATGATGTGGTGTAGACACCTCTGGAGTCTCCCAGTGCTGCACTGCAAGAGGCAAGAAAGGCAAAAGCAGGTGGCCAGTAGTTGTACAAGCCAGGTGACAAATTCGGCTATGACATGAAATCACATATGGGGAATAACACAGACACACGAAAAAGATGAACTGCCCAGCACGGGCTTTCTCTAGCATATTAATATACTATATAATTACTAATTATTATTATTATTTGTAGTTTGAAAATTATAATCTCAAGCTATGGAGTGATGAGTGGGAAAAGACAAAAAGTAAAGAACACATATCACTCATCTAATTGTTAAAATCTGCTCTAAAATAGCATAGGTTGAAACTAGATCATCAACATTACAGGCAGTAATGGAAAAAGAGAAGGTGTCTACAATGCTAAACAAAGTGGAAGAAATTATGTTAAAATATTGCATAAACAAATGAATATGAAAATTAATGCAAGAAAATTTGAAAACAAAATATGTAAAAAGCAAAATAGTTGTATTTGCTTTGACAAGTTTTTTGATGTGGTAATTAGCTTACTAAATGCAATGTTTCCACAAAATAAGAAAAAAATAGAGAATAGAGATACAAATGACTTTAAACTGAAATTCATATTAGAAATAGGGGATAAATGTCTAAAACTTAACATGTACTAGCTATTTTACATGTATCAGGATATGAGAAACTGCACTATTGATATGAAAAACAAGTTTTAAGGAAATCACCATTGAATATGATTAAATGTCATACTATGTAAAGGGTAAAATCTATGAGGATGTCTGATTTGCAAGAAAAAAATGTTAGTTACTAGAAAGACACTAGGACATGAATTTAAACTGAAACACATTAAATTTCTTGGGGGATTACATTTTTCCAAAAATGGAAATTTAAGAGAAGCATGAATATTACTGCTTCAGAGGTGGTTTATCCCTCAGTCACATATTGGACCCATTGCTCAGAGGACTGGAATTGAGGTGATGAAACCTTTAAGCTTTGAAGCATTAGTGGGGCATGAACAGGTTTTGGGGTGATGCCCCTAATAATGAGGCCCCAGTAGGTTCCCACCAGAGGACACTGTTCTGGGAAAGCATGACCTCTGTTCCATCTCGCTTCCTGTCTCACCAAGAGCTCCCACTAGATGCACTTTCACCATGACATCACAGCCGTACCTCACCTGGGGCTGAGAGGGTACCCTGATCTCAGGCTGGAAACCTCCCACCTGTGACCTACAGGAAGCTATTGTCTTTATATGGCACCCAGGATCACATATTTTGCTGTGATTTAAAAATATTCTACCATCATGGAGCTGTCTTCATACAAATATTTATAGCCCTGTAGCCAGATCACAGAGCGAATTTAGTTTTCCACTTCCACTGGAAAACTGAATGGATGATACACATTCAAAACTATGAAGGGTGGTACTGCACCCAAGAGAAACTGTAACCTGGAGACTAAAACGGATCTTCAGAGATAAAGATTCTTTTAAGATAAATTATTTCTCCAGATTTTTCATTCTAAAAGTGGAAAATTTCCCCCACCAGCCCTTGAAGTAAGGAAGGCTGTGTATTCCCTGCAACCTCTGGAAAATCAAACCTGAATCAGTACATATGTATCTGTCCTGCTTTTTCCCACTCTGTGCAATACCTGGGGTTCTGTGCACTCCAAGGTGCTGGCATAGCTGCTTTCTTTCGCCTTTCGATCAAACTGCAAATAAACCTATGCTTGCATTTTCTCCTGTTATCAATGACAAGTGGGTCCTAGACTCAGGCTTTTGACTGAGCTCCTTGGCAACAAAATAAAAAGAGGAAACACAAAATAAAATTGAAGTTTTTTTCAGTTTTTATCAGCTGCAGGTGCTAGGGTTACCAATGTGCTATAGGCAACTAAAATCAGGATACACCCAGACATATCTTTCCCATTTTATATATTTCTTACTTATTGCACTAATGTAATAGGACAGCTGCCTGTGTAGCTCTGTATTTAGGCACATTGGTCTGGTAAGGATGTCTGTCTAGGAGCTGTGGTCACCAGATCATTAGCCTACATTCACCTAGACGATGTCATTCCCCGCCAAGACTGAGGATGCCAAGACACCTCCAAACATGTCAGGACAAGCTGTCCCTGGCTCTTGCTACATTCTGTCCCACATCCCTGGAGCTGCACCATGAAGGTTCCAGGCACTGTCACAAACCTGCCACCCTCTTGGATTCAGGGAGCTGGAGCACTTCAAAGAGAGTTCACCCCAGGGCGAGAGCAGTGAGTCTATGGCAGAGCCCAGGCTGCCCCGCTCAGCAGGAGCCCTGTTCTCCTGGGAGCAGGATTGCACGCAAAGGCCGTGGGGGCTACTCTCAGCCAGCTCACAGAGCCAGCCTGAGACTGGGCCCTGCCAGACCCCCGCCGGGACACTACACCAACAGCTGTGCAGCCAGCAGCTACGGAGCCCTCACCCTGACTCTGACCCCTTATCCAGAATCCCCAAGGTGCGTCTGAGCCACTTACGCATTACCCTGGTCTTGGGCCTGACTTCCTGGAACAGTCGACTGACTAAAGCTCTTTCTCTGCTTTATCACTGCTCAACCCTTGCTGGGAATCTGGGGCCTTCGCCCAGGTTAGGGGACTCACAGCTGAAGCTCTTGCCTGGTTCCAAACAATCTCTGACTGGGAAAACATGCATTACATTATTCGCCGCTTCCAACCTGAGGAAAAATAAACTACACTGTGAAAGTGAAAATGTTTCCTGAAAATGTTACTGAATTTTTTTAAAATTTTAAATGATATTTAAGAATATTTTGGGTTGAACCATATTTTTTAAACCTTGTTTCAATGAAATTGTTACATGCAGTCTCTTAAATGCAGGAAGTTCCTTTAACCTACAACTTACAAATAATTATATGGAGACAAAGATTGAAGAAGAAATATATATATATATATATATATATATATATATATATATATGTATGTACTGGGGATCGAACTCATGACCTCATGCTTGGCAGGCAAGTGCTTTTACCACTGAATGATATCACCAGCAAAAGAAACATATTTAACAATTGATAAAAATAAGAATTATACTAACATTTTACTTGACAGGAATTTTCAAAAAAACAGAGAAAACTAGAAAGAGACAGATAATATAAAAAAATAACAACTCTGATGAAAATAGGTATAGAAGGACCTTACCGAATCTAATACAAGGAACTTATGACAAATAAGTGGCAAATATCTTACTAAATGAGAAAAAACTGAAAAATTCCTTTCTGAAATCAGAAACAATATAAGCCTGGTCACAATCACCAATCCTGTTCAACATCATACTCAAAATATTAACCAGATAAATCAGACAGGAGAAATAAATGAGAGATTTAAATCTACAAAAGACTCAAACTACTATTATATGCAGATAATATGATATTTTACATAAAGAACCCAGTGGGGTGCACCAAAACCTCTTAGCATTCATCACCAATTCCAACAGCACAGCAGCAAACAGGATCAACACAAAAATAACATTGTTGTACAAATAATAAACTCAAGGAGAAAGAAATCAGAAAAAGGAGAAGATTCACCATCCCATCAAGCAAAATTAAAGACTCAATTAAAATATCCAGGGAAGTTAAACAACTGTATTGTGAAAACTGCAGTTCTCTGAAAAAGGATATTGAAAAGCAGAAAATGGGGAGATGTCCCTTTCCTGAGTTGGCAGAATCTATATTGTTGAATTGGTCTTACTTTCAAAACTATAGATTTAAAGTAATGCAAATCAAATTACCAACAGCATTCCTCACATTCTGGGGGTAAAATACCAAAATTTATGTGGAACCCAAAGAGAGTTGGGAGAGCAAAAGCAATCCTGGGCCATAAGACCAAAACAGGAGGCAGAACAAAACCTGACTTCAAGTCATATCCAAAGTTAGAGTGATAAAAATGACACGGTACTGACACAGAAACAGACATGTGCAATGAAGAACCCGAAGAGAAGATTCAGAGCATCTCTAGACGCACTCAGCTATGAGACCTTTGACAAAGGGACCAAAAGTTTATCTTCAAGGAAAGATAGCCTAATTAGGAAATGGCTTGGAAAAACTGGCAATCTCCACTCAGAAGTTTGAAGCTGGGCCCATATCTATCACCATATTCTGAATGAGAATCAAAACCAATCAAAGATCTAAAGATTAGAATACAAGCCATTAACTTAGCAAGAATAAAATAGAACTCTTAAAGTCATAGGTGTAGGCAAGACTTTCTGAGCAAAAATGTGTAAGGAACTATAGCAAAATTCAACAAATGGGGTCACAGCAAATTAAAAAGTTTCTTCAGAGAAAATGAAAGAATCAACAAAGCCAAGACATGGCCTCCACTGTGAGAAAGTTGTGGTACAGTATCCCATAGACAGATACATCATATCAGAGACAGACAGACAGACAGACAGATCATAAAAAATCTCTGAAATAAAAGACTCAATCCAAAAATGGGCATGTAAAATGAATAGACACTTCTCAAAAGTACAATGGATAGTAAACATGAGAAAATGTTCAACATCTCTGGCCATTAGATAAATACAAAGTAAGCCATAATTTTCTCTTATATCAGAAAGAAATACAGTCATCAAGAAACTAAGTGATAACAAATACTGGCTTGGCTGTAGTGAAAAAGAATCCCTTCTACATTGTTTATGGGAATGTAAAGTAGGATGGATATTGTGCAAATCAGTATGGACATTTCTAAAAGAATACGCATAGAAGTGTCATTTGACCCAGATATTCAAATTCTTGGTATCTTCCCCAAAGAGTGAAAGACATCATATTGCAGTGACACGTGTATATCCATGTTTATAGCGGCAGATTCATGATAGTTAAATCAGGAAGCAGACTTTATGCCCATTAGCAGAAAGCTAAGTGATGAAAATGTGGTGTTTGTACACAAGTGAGTACTATTCTACCATAAAAAACAAGCTTGAGTCATTTGTAGGGAAATGGGTGCACCCTGTTGTGTTTTAATCTAGCCATTCCCCATAAGCTTTGTGCCCTCATAGACAGTGATTCTCCGAGGTAGCTGGCTCTGGCATACATGAGTATGTGTGATACCTAGACAAGGTCGCTGATCATGTTACCAGGGTTCTGAGCTGATTTACTGAAAAGACAAGACCCGCCCTGAGCCTAAGTGGGACAAACTCATAGGTTTGTTCCTTGGGTGAGAGAAAAAGCAAAGTGCAGCTCAGTGCTGCTGCTTGCTGCTGCCTGCTATGCCATGGACTGCTTCTCCCCCAGCCATGCAGCGCAGTCTTGAAGCCCGGTGTCTCTGAGCTGAAACCTCTCCAAACTGTGAGGTAAGAGCAAACTTTACTCCTTATGCCTGTGTGTGTCGGATATTGTTTCTCAGCAATGAGAAAAAGAAAAAGGCACAACTCGTGACCATAATGGTAGGTGCTATAAATCAGAATCGTAGGCTTAAATATCCAATGGATTTTCTTGTGTGAAAAACTAAAATGATGATTAAAGAGCAAAATATAAGATTGATAAGAAGAAAACAGGGTGATGGGTCATCTGCTAATGGGTTCAAGAGAACCTGACTAAAGGGAAGGAGTTGGAACAGAAAAATACAAAGGGTGTGCCATGTACATGTAGCAAGTACCCACAATGAAAAGAAACAGTATACACTGCAAAGATGAACAAAAAGTAATATTAGTAAAAATAAGAATGAACGTAGAAAGCAGGGAACTTGAGGCAGAGTCGTGGAAGGTGATGGGAATAAATGGGTAACTCACGTTCCACGCAGGCACCTGCTCCCAAGATGAGTGTGTATCGCCATGCACAGAAGCCGTGTACTAATGAAATACAACTGAAAAGTGTAAGAATGTGTACCGCCTGTGATCAACACTCAAGTTTACTAATCCTGAATGTGTTTTAATAGTCTTTGTCTACCTAGTTTCTTCATTCACATTTTGTCACTTTTTAATATAAATTATAAAAAAATACAATTTCTCAGTATATACCTATCTATATCCCTGTTTAAAAGACTTAATAAATGTAACAATTTATCTTCTTAAATTATATTAAAATGGATAACATTCTAAAGTTTTCTAACAATTTTTTCAGTCTGTCATGAAAAAGAGTTTGTAATTGGAGTAGAAATATTTTCCCTGTACTTCCAGTCAATAATGTCTCAAAAATCCAGGTACAGTGATGACTTAAGTTGAAATTTAAAAGAACAAAAATGAGAACTAAAAACTGAGTTCTGTTCCCATCTGCAGCGGCCTCCTTTACGGGCGTGCAGCCCTCGTGCACTTCTCGCAGGGCTCTTTCGGTTACAGTGAACATGAGAAATGCTCTCATGATTCTTGCTTTATTCTGATGTTTAAAATGGGAGACTGGTTTCTTATTCTGTGCTAAAGTGATCGATAACGTGTTGTAGTGTTCTAGTCAATTCTGGGCTCTCCAACCCAGGTTGGAACGTAGGATTTTAGGCAGTGATGTGGCTCCTCCATTAATATACAGGATGTAGTTGTTTAACTCATACTGGGATTGAGCTCTGATGAAGATCTTGCTTCCATGAAAGACTTGTGGCAAAGACACACATGAGGAATGCTTACTGAATCTTTATTGATGGAGTCCACTGTCTTAAATACATAGTGGGAACAAAGATGTTTTTATTAAATGAGGACAAAAGGCCTTCTATGAGAAAGGAGTTCAGAAGGCTTAAGGGACGTGTATGCTTTAGTTGAACTGACAGTGTTGGGGGCAGCTGAGTTGATAGGACTGGGAATATATGTAGCACAGAAAATGTCTTCTAAGTCCTGCAGCTGCGAAGCCCTGGCTTCCCTCCAGCTCAGGCTGTGTGCTGTCTTCACTGCCTTATTAATAGCTGAATTTTCAGGACACCCAGCGGCGTAGAAGCAAAGCGCTTCTTAGACACATTTTTAGCGCTGATCCACACACATGTTTAATTTTACTATCGTCATGAATGGATGGGCCTAAACTCACTAAATGAATTTCTATTTATTAGTGTCTAAAAGGCCTTAGGTTAGTATGGCATGAACTTCTTCAGTTTTACTCTTTTCTCTGTCATTGGGCAAGTTAGCTCAGGAGCTTCCTTGCTGTTATCTGGGAAAGTGCCGGGCTATAGGAGCATCTGATGTATCTCATGTCTACCCTCTGAATTCAGAAATTTGTACAAAAGCCAGTGTGATGCTAAATGATATTGTTGGTAAATACATATAAAAGTTTGGTACCCTAGGTGCATTCCAGAACTTGATCATTGAAAATGGTTAAAATTCTACCTATATAATAAAGACAATTGTGAGTTTGTATTAATACTTTTTAATAACAATTAGGGTCATTTATTTAAAAAATTTATAGCCAGGCATGGTGGTGCACACCTGTAATCCCAGCACTCAGGAGGCCAAGGCAAGAGGATCATTGCAAGTTTGAGACCATCCTGAGCTACACAGTGAGTCAATGCCAGCATGAACTTCATAGTGAGACCTTGTCTCAAAATGAAAAAATAAAAATAAAAATGATAAAAATAAAAAACTAAGCTATCCCAACCTGAAATTTTCTCACATAACAAAATAAAGTATTCATGTGCTGTACATACTAAAACACACTTGAAAACCATATGGGTCCTGTAAAAAATCATTTCAATTTGCATTTCCAGAATTATGAAAGATTTTTATATTATCACAAATCATTCATTGATTAGATAAACTTCAAAATCTATGCAAATGTGTGCTAGCTCAGGCCAGTATATATCTCAGCACATCATTTCTTTATAACTAGGGGTTGTAGACAAAAAGGATTAAAGATTTCCTGATTACCCAGTTTGCACTGAATTTATTTTCTTAAGTTTGAATCCAGAGGTCATTTTATTTGAGAAGAGTCAATAGCATCCAGATTTCTCACCCTCTGCCTGCCAATCAGGGTTTCCATCATTTCTCAGGACAGAGAGCACTGACAATCAGTAACCCAGCCTGTAATGTAAGAGGAAATGGACGTCAGTGTCTCCAGGTGCACAGGTCAGCTGCGGTCCACACAGGTGCACCCAGTAAGCCGCATCTGGTCACCGTTGAACAGCAGTGTTCTGGGAGTTCCTGCTGAGTCCTGGGGCCCTGCCAGTGTTTAAAGTGTTTCCCTGAACAATGTACATGGGATGATGTAACAGTTGTCACAAACTCACATGAACTTGTCCCTGGTGACTGCACTTGAACCATACAATTCCTGCTGAAGATTTTAAATGAAGAAATACTGATGAGGTGGTGTCACAATGAAGATTGATTCCTGTACATTGGACTGGAGGAGCTGGGCATCTAATGACAGCGTGGACATGGAGAGTATGTGGCATTAGTATGCGTATCACGATGATTGTCTCTTTCCTTCCTTCTGTCTGACACTGAACGCTCATGCCTTCATGACACATTAACATCTTAAACAGACGGAATGAAATTGAATCAAGCACAAAGCCATCTGAAAGTGTTGATATAAATTCTTGTCTAATGCTTCAGGTAAACATTACCCAGAGGAATCATTCTGTGAAAGTGGGTGGTTCATCACAAGTGCACAGACACTTCACTTCTTCCCGTGAATTGGAAATGGAAAGCAGTGGATGAGGGAGCCGAGGTCTGCCGGCAACCCTGCCATGTCACCAAGTCTGACAGTGCAGAGGGCAGCGGCGTTCAGAACTGAGCAGCTGGATGCAGTCACTGTCCACTGTGCACAGTAAAATCCAGAAAACTCTTACACCTTCCAGGTAAGTCTCTCAGTAGCTCTATTAGGAGGCTGCATCCAAGACTTCCCCTGAGAAGGAAAATTAATGTTTAAGAGAAGAATGAAGGAATAAACCTATAGAGAAAAGCACATTAATTATGATATATTTTAACTCTTCCAAGAATCTTTTTTAGGTGCTGCTTGTGGTTCCAGCATGAGGCTGCAGTTTCTTATTCATTAGTCAGTTCCTCTTAGTGGAGCCTCAGCAAAGAAATATTAATTATGAATAATAATTATGAATAATAATTTGAGGAATAACTTAAGAAGTAATAAGTAAATAAGCGATGCAATAAGTGTTTTAATTGAAATTTTATTTAATGTATTTTCTTTTTTAAATTCTCCAAAATGAAAAGAGGAAAACTTCCTTTTGTTGTAAAAGGTCTGCATTTCATGTTTATTTTATAATAAAGGAAATATAGTTTCACTGGAGACCAGAAAAGAATATTCATTTGATGATTCTACATAAGAGAAATGCTTATTGGTTCATTCAATAAAAGAAAGAGATTAAAATATTATTTAAAGGGACTGATTTAATTATTTACATTACTATGCTGCAGTTGGCACATGCAGAGATTGGTTACTTTAAAATTGTTACTATACAAAATGTGGCAACGGACCAGTGTCTCAAGTGTTCACTGACAGCAACTTAGAGATATCTAAAGATTTTATCAATTTAATATTTGTACAGACATTTGAGGTTTTGCTGTTGTATAAAGCAGCAGTTTATTCTGGGAATATTGTGAATATGTAAATATATGTAAAGGAGGAGAAATGCAGTGTGCACTTATCTTTGCAGGTGGGGTGATGCATTTTGACAAAATTACCATGTGATTTGTTTAAATAACTTGTGTGGAAGCAACTGTGGATGGTGAGTCACCATCTAACTCAGAAGCTGCTTTGATGTGCTCTGTTTGTGGAAATAAGATCTTTGGACATCAATATTTTGGCAAAGAAACAAGGTATTTTAATCTTCAAGACAAAAAACATTTATGCTGATTTAGTCAGTTATATTTAAATTATTTATATGCCATAAAAGTATTATTCATTCAAAATGTAGAGCCAAATGCTTGTATGTCTGTCAGTTATGTCCAAACATTAGTAACACCTGCTCTACCGCTATGTATCCAGGCTTTTGTTCCTCCTTATGTTTTGCATAAACTGGGTTTCATCACTGTACAGTAGTTTTTTATCCATGACAAACCATTGTAATGTCACAGAAAATCTGAAAATTTCACTTCTAAACCAAGGGGAGTAAGTTATAGATTTTTCTTGTGCAGGTGCATGAACACGACCATGCCAATGGTGAGCCTGTTTGAGGGAAACAGATTTTATGTGTAGTACAATGTGTTTTAATTAAAGTTAGGAAACTACAGTGTATCTAATCTTCAAATTATTCTAACTGTAGAACAACAGAGAGTTTCACATAATTCCATAAACATATATATCCTATACACCAACCTTCAGATTAACCATTAAGACTTTTTACACAAGAAGAAAATATACCAGGTTATAAAATTTTAGTCTACACATCAACAAAAGCCTTTTGAAGGGTTATGTTTTGACATGATTTTAGTTATGTAAGGATAACAATATCACTGTAGCTTTCTTAATTCTTGTTGGATTAGAATTTAAACTTCACATAATGTACAGAAATATTTGACATTAATCAAATTCATTAAAGATGCTCAACAGACAAATACTAGAGTTTTCTTTATAAATAATTAAACAAATTACTAGCTTTGGAACCAAGAGATGGTGCTATATTTCGTTGGCCACTTTCTGTCTTCCAAATTTTCCTTCCTTTCTCCTGTCCATGTACAATTTCTCACTAATCATGGAATCACCTAAATTTATTATTTGTTAGGACTTTAGTTGTAGTGTTGGTCTCTCTTAGTAGAATTAAAATTTCATGAGACTTAGAGATGATTACTTCCTTTACTTCTCTCAGATCTCCTGTAATAGCACTAGGTAAAGATGTATTGTAATTTAAAAAATAGGATAAATTCAAACAATGCAAAGAGCACAGCAATGTAAATCCTTATACTTTTTAAGGGAAGGGCATTTATCCTTTGTGAGTGAAAATAGCAGGTCCCAGAACTCCTCTCTCCCTAACGTATTCTTCAGAAGAGACTGTGGACTAACCCAGTGATGAATTACTCTTGCTTGAAAATACAGTACATGCATGCTTTATGTTCCTACCAATACAATAACAGGAGTGGTGGCGTATGCCTGTAATCCCAGCACTTGGGAGGATGAGGCAGGTGGATCACTGTGAGTTAGAGGCCAACCTAGGGTACAAACTGAATTCAAGGGCAGCCTGAATCATACAGCAAAACTCTTCCTCAAAAAAGACCAAAAATTATACATAATAAAATTCAAATTATGTCACCAGCATGAAAATACAAGGGGGAAGAAATTCTAACTCACTCATCGAGGAGAACACATGGGGACATTCTGCTGGAAACAGTCACCGAATTGAGCAGAGGGCAGTAGATACCTGAGCACCACCGCAGGGGCAGCGGGTTAGGATGGAGCTCCGAGCAGAGGCTGATCAGCCTTCAGGGGCCAAATCCCACTCTCAGCACCTTTGGCAGATTAGAGTGGAAGAGTGAATTTTACTGAAATAGTGCATGCCACGGTAGGGTGTGCTCTGAAATGCAGGAAAAGGGCAAGCATGACAGCAGTGTTTGTGACCATGAGACTGGGAGCTGTCAATAATGTTTATGATGTCCTTATTATTCATAGCATGACTTCTGACCCTAACTTGATGCTGACAAGGAAAGAAGAAGACAGAGAGAGAGAGAGAGAGAGAGAGAGAGAGAGAGAGAGAGAGAGAGAAGAATGAGATTGTGTCACAGAGAAAAATCATGATGTCAGGAACATTTCTGACAGTGATAATAAGAGGTTGATATTCAGGTGGAAATTGGGATTTTGAGTGAGATAAGCTATGATTTTAACAATGCTAATTGCATTTTTTCATACTACCAAAAAACTAAAATATAGGATTTTTCTCTTAACTTAATCAAGAAATACCTTTACAATAACTGAAAAACTTACAGTCTTTGCACCCATCATTAGAGAGTAAAAAAAAATAAATATAAGAATGTTTTAATGATATTTCAACTTATCTAATATTAAAATATGCATATATGAGACACATGTTATGAATTTCACTAAATCTTAGAAGACAGAGGTTGCATAAACTTCAGTGAAGCTAGAAATTATGCACATAGCAAAAATTACAGTAAGTATGTGCTCAGGTTAAAAAAGAGAATTGTTCAGAGTAGCAGAGAATCATCCCAAAGTATTAGAAGAGCCAGACACCAAACATGCCAGAAATCCAGGGTTAGGAGTTTGAGTTAGGAAAGATTTATCCCACACAGTGACTCTTCAGAGGTTCAGCACTTCTATCTTTTCTTCTCAGGTACAACTGACACCACACACTGATGTCCAACTCCACCACGATGATGGAATTTCTCCTCATGGTGTTCTCTGACCTGCAGGATCTACAGGTTTTCTATGCCATGTTCTTCTCTCTTATTTACCTGGTCACTGTAATGGGAAACCTCATCATTGCTGTGGCCACCACTCTTGACCAGAGCCTCCACACGCCCTTGTACTTCTTCCTCAGAAACCTGTCCTTGCTGGACTCATGCTACATTTCTGTCACAATCCCCAAAATGTGCATTAACTCCCTGCTGAACAGCAGCTCCATTTCCAAGGCAGGATGTGCAGCTCAGGTCTTCTTTGTGCTTTTCTTTGCATACGTGGAGCTGATGTTTCTCACCATCATGGCTCATGACCGCTTTGCAGCCATCTGCAAGCCCCTCCATTACCCTTCAATAATGAACCCTTGCCTGTGTGTCCACTCCACGCTGGCCTCTCTGCTCAGTGGCCTAGTCTATGCAGCCCTGCACACCGGCAACACCTTCCGGCTGTCCTTCTGCCACAAGCATGCTGTCCAGCAGCTCTTCTGTGACATCCCCTCTCTGCTGGAGCTGTCTTGCTCTGACACTTTCAGCAACCAGATCACCATCCTCGTCTCCAGTCTGGTGTTTGTTGGTGGCTGTTTCACTTTCATCATCAAGTCTTACATTCACATCTTTTCTACTGTGCTCAGGTTACCAGCAGGAGCAGACAGGATAAAGGCCTTTTCCACCTGTGTGCCACACATCCTCGTGGTGGTGGTCTTCCTGGGCTCAGGCTCTTATGTCTACCTGAGCCCCTCTGCAAAGTCTGCCAGCACCTGGGACATGGTCCTGTCTACGTTCTATTCTGTAATTCCCCCCCTGTTCAATCTTATTGTCTACAGCCTCAGAAACCAACAGATAAAGCACACCCTCAGGAAATTCATGACAAGATCATTCTTTGCAGGAAATGTACTGAGCGTGAAGGAGGCTTTCCCTATCCAGCTTAGTCATAGTCATGTTGTAGGCAAACAGTGCAGATAAGTGATTAAAGTTATTCCACATCACTTGGGTAAATTTAATACATGAGAGTTTGAAATATGTCATGTATCAGTGCCAGTCCTTTCTGAAGTGTTCAGCCAAGTTAATATGCAAACAGCTGGTTGATGCAGAAGAATTTCAAATTGTTAAGATTTACATCTGAAATGTCCCCCCAAAAGTGTCCTATGTTCTGAGGTGTAGCTTCTGGAAAGTCAGAAGTTTATGGTGAATGTGCACTAACCAGCTTCTTAAAATTATACAGAAGCTTATTTTTTACTCTGACACCTTCAGCAGCTGGATTGCAATTTTTGTAGTCTGGTTGGTGGTTTCTGTTTAATTTTCATCAGGTCTTATATTCATATATCTTCTTTCCTTTTTTATTTAAAAAAAACAGAAAAAAGGGTAGAAATGATGCAGAATTCCAAAAAACAACATTAAGAAAACATCACTGTTGAAATATTACATATTGTTATCTAAGAAGTAGTTGTTCAAGTTACAAAATTAAAGCATAAAAAATGAACAGACAATCAAACAGTGACAGCACAAACTACTCTGTTTGAAGAACTATAAAAAGCTTAGCAATGAAAACCCCGGCGACGTGTTTCACATTTGAATCCCGTGGGACACAGATGGGAAAGGTCGTTTTTCTATCTGCCCTCACTAGAAAAGTGAGCACAGTTGAAAATATATAAATACATGTATATGAATATAGGATTCAAATGTGAAATATGTTGCTAGAGTATTCACACAATATATGGATTGGGCCATCCCTAAGAAAGCAGAGACTCAATGAGTGAAAACTATGAAACAAGGCATGTAACACAGCAAAACACGTAAAATCTACATAATGAAATGGTGAAGGAAATATAAGCAGAATGTTAACGAACAGTCCTTCACTTTTATCCACTTATTCTCATTAACAAAACTGTGTTTTGTATTTATCATGCATAACATACTGCACTGAGCTGTGCGTGTATCTCAGTGAAGATGCTGTTGTGAGAAACTGGCAGCAGAGATAATAAGCCCAAGTGAAGAAACAGACAGTAATGCTTCCTAGGATACCAAGGAGAGGGCCCAGGCTGCCGTTTCTGACAAAGTGTCTGCAAAGCCTCCCATCTGTGTGTTCCCTCCAGCCACTCACAGACTCAGTAAACCAGGTGTGAGGGGTCCCACCTCTGCCTTCTCCTCAGAGAAGGGGAGCCACCATGCACCCCAAGTAGGTCTTGTCACTTTGTTTCAGATTCTCAATCATTTATATTGTCATCCAATAAAAAACAAGACACAAAGAATTTACCATGCAAATTTACCCCTGGGGTGGGTTCAGCACTTACACCATCTCCCTGCCCTCCTCTTGCTCAGGCTGAGGATGTTACAAACTAGGGACTTTGGCCCTCTGTTGAGTCACTTAAAGTTCTGACCTCAAATTGATACAATGAACAATATCCTAGCTTGTCCTTTACACCCCAGAATGTAGAGCTACTGAGTCATTTAGTTGAATTTATAGACTTGTCAAGTTGACACAATGTATAAACCACAACATTTGCAATTTATGGTGTTTTATGGAACACACTTACTAATGTGATTATGGACAGTGGAAAATCATTGAGTGTTTCAAGCCACAGAAAAGCTTATATGAAAACATATATCTTACTTTTCTCATTTCTGAGAAAAATACCCAGTATCTACAATTAAGGAAGGAAAGGTTTATTTGACTCACATTTTGTGGAGATTTCAGTCCATAATCAGTCAAGAATAAGGGTACGATGGCTCAGCAGGCCTCCAGCACAGAGGAAAATATTTCATGGTGCACAAAGACAGTAAAGTGACCTGGGACAGCCACAGACCTTGTTACCCCATATAGATTATCCAGGTTACTTAGAGTAGGTGATACTAATACACTGAATCTTAGTGCTCTTGACACGAGCACTGCATCATGAATAAATTTCAGCACAAAACAGTGTAGATCCAGTCACCTCTGAAGAATATTCATTTATTCTTATATGAGTCTTTGGGAGGATGTGGAGACACAAACCATAACATTCCATGCATGCCCACCCAAAGCACATGCATTTATGCAAAAGCCATTTAGTCCGTCTCTAAGAGTTGCCAAAGTCCTAAAAATTTCCACATTTCTGAAAAGTCCAATCCCAAGTATTCTCTGAGATGTGGGGAAAATGTTTAGCTCCAAACCTCTGTATAAATGAAAAGAAATATGAACAATTTGAAAACATTGGCACAAGATAAATACTACCATCCCAAAGGGTAAAAATAGGGAGATACAAAGGAATGGGACCAAAGAAAGTACAGCATCCACAATGGCAAACAAAAATCCTGCAGTTCCATGTCCATGATCCTGGAAATAGATATGAACTCCCAAGGACTTGGGTACCTCTGCCCCCAAGGCACTGCCAGTGATGCCAGCTCCCAAGGCTTCTTGTGGAAGATGTCAATGCTCCTTCCTTGCATTTTTCCTTAGATAATCCACATTCCTGGCAAACCTCAACTTTTGCAGTATGCACTGCAAACTATACTTCACACTTACAGCTTCACACACCACCTTCTCAGGGCCACATTGACAGGCCTCTCAGGTCTTCTTCTGAAATCCTGATGGAAGCCTTACCCACAGCAATTATATTCTGCCTGTGCCTAAGTAGGACCATGCAGATGATGCCATGCAATCTCAAACCTCCAGCCCATCCCAAGAAACCCTAGAGCTATGTACATAGAAGGAAATATAAGCCATACACCTGAAATGACTGAAATGATATCAACTTAAATAAAGAAGCAACACAGGGAAGCTATAGAGAAACTTAAATCAGAAATAATTTCCAGGTAAAAGAAGAAATGATAAAAGTAGTAAAAGCAATAGTGAGCACATCTAAAGAAGACACAGTTAAAAACTTAGAGGAACAAAGCAAACAGATAGAATCCCTGAATGGACACTATAAGAAACAAACAGAATGCATGAAACAGATTCACAGAGATATACAGGAAATCAAAAATTCTATTGAACATTGCCAAAACCACCTCAATGAAAGTGAAGACAGAATTTCAGAATGCAAAAACAAGGTTGCAGCTAGTGAACAGGAAAGGAAAGATCTTTTAAAAATAACAAGGAATCAGGAAATAACAATTCAACAGCTGCAAGATGATGCATAGAAAAACAACATAAGATTAATAGGGATAAATGAAAAAGAAGGGGACAGTACAAATGATATCAAGAGGCTATTTACAGAAATAATAGCTAAAAATATCCCAAATATGACAAGGGAAACTGATGTATGGATTGGTGAAGCATATAAAACTCCAAATAGCCATAACCAAAATAAAACTACACCCAGACATATAATAATCACCATCCCAGAAATCCAACATAAGAACAGAATATTAAAAACTGTTAGAGCAAAAAGACAGATCACCTATAAAGGAAAACCTATCAAATTCACAGCAGACTTTGCAACACAAACAATGAAATCAAGAAGAGCATGGAGTGAAGTGTTTCAGATCCTAAAGGAAAATGACTTCCAACACAGACTGATGTATCCTGCAAAACTGTCCTTCAAAATGGATGGAGAAATAAGATACTTCCATGACAAAGAACAGCTGAAGAACTTCGTGATCACCTAACTAACCCTGCAAAGAATACAGAGAAACTTTCTAGATACACATAGGAAAAAACCACTAAGCAAGGCAGACAATTAAACAGAATGGAAGGGTAAAGATTCAACAGCAGAAAGATAACATGTCAACAATAAATCAATATACAACAGTTATAACCATTAATGTAAATGGCTTCAATTCACCAATCAAAAGAAACAGACTAGCAGAATGTATCAAGAAACATCCAACCATATGCTGTCTACAAGAAACCCATCTAACCCAAAAGGAAACTCATAGACTACAAGTCAAAGGATGGAAAATAATACTTCATGTAACAGGAAACAAACAAACAAAAAAAAGCAGGGGTAGCTTTTCTGTTTGCAGACAATGTGAACTTCAAACCAAGAATGATCTGAAGAGATAAAGAAGGTCACTAAATACTAGTTAGGTGAAAACTTAAAGTGAAAGAGAAAACAATCTTAAATATATATGCACCAAAATCCAGAGAACCCATCTATACAAAGCAAGCATTAACAGAAATGAAAAAATCAAATAAGCAACAACACAATTATAACAGGAGACCTTAACACACCATTGACACAAAGAGACAGATCAACTAGACAGAAAATCAGCAAAGAAATAACAGAACTGAATCACACCTGTGAACAAATGGACTTGATAGATATATATAGAGTGTTCCATCCAACAACATCAGAATATACATTCTTCTCGGCAGTACATGGGACATTCTCTAAAATAGACCATATACTAGCCCACAGAAAATATTTAACTATATGCAAAAGAATTGAAATTATCCCATGCATGTTATCAGATCATAGCACCATGAAACTAGAAATTAATGATAAAGAAACTGCAAAAATGACATGAACACATGGAAACTGAATAATACACACTTGATCAATCAATGGGTCACAAAGGAAATTAATGAAGAAATTAAACAATATCTACAAGCAAATGAAAATACAAATACAACTTACTGGAATTTGTGGGATGCAATGAAACATTCATCAGAGGAAAATTTATTGCACTGAGTTCCCACATCAGGAAAACAGAAAAAAAAAAAACAGATACTATACCTCAAACATCTAGAAAAAGAAGTGTAAGCCAAGCCCAAAGCCAAAAGAAGGGTGGAAATTATAAAGATCAGAGCAGAAATTAATGCAGTAGGGACTAAAAAAAAAATACAGAGAATTAATGAATCAAAGAGTTGGTTCTTTGAAAGAATAAACAAAATTGATAAGCTCCTAGCCAACCTTATTTTAAAAAAGGAAAGAAAAACTCAAATACATGCAATAAGAAATAAAAAGGGTGAAATAACTACTGACTCTGTGGCAATACAGAAGATCATCAACACCTATTTTGAAAACTTCTACTGTCATAGATTCGATAACACAGAAGAAATGGACAGATTCCTAGAAACATATAAACTACAAAAGCTGGGTCAGGAAGATGCAAAACTGCTGAATAACCCAGTTTCTATTAATGAAACTGAAAATGTAATCAAGCCCTTACCAACAAAGAAGAGCCCGCACACGGATTCACTGTGAAATTCTACAAGAAATACAAAGAAGACTTAATGCCAACACTTCTCAAACTCTTCCATGAAATCAAAAGGGAAGCAAGTCTTCCTAAGTCATTCCTGGAAGCAAATATTACTGTAGTCCCAAAACCTGAGAAAGATCCAACTAAAAAAAGAGAACTTCAGGCCAATCTCCATAATGAACATAGATGCAAAAATTCTCAATAAAATATTGGCAAACAGGATGCAGCAAATCATCAAGAAGGTTATACATCATGACCAAGTGGGATTCACCCCAGCAATGCAGGGATGGTTCCACATACGTAAATCAATAAATGTAATCCACCATATCAATACAGCCAAAAGCAAGAACCACATGATCATCTCTATAGATGCAGAAAAAGCTTTTGGCAAGATCCAATGCTCATTCATGATAAGAACATTACAGAGAATTGGAATAGATGGTCTCTACCTCAATATGATAAAGGCCATCTATGACAAACCAACAGCCAGCATCATATTACATGGCCAAAAACTGAAAGCCTTTACCTTGAAATCAGGCACAAGTCACAGATATCCCTTATCACCACTCTTATTCAACATAATACTGGAAATATTGGCCAGAGCAATTAGACAAGAGAGAGAATAAAAGGAGTAAAGATAGGAAAAGAGGAAGTTAAATTATCATTATTTGCAGATGACATGGTACTCTACATAGAAGGCCCCAAAAAATCTATTGAAAGACTCCTAGATATAATAAATAAATTCAGCAATGTAGCTGGATACATAGTCAATACTCAAAAATCAATAGCATTCCTATACACTAACAACAAAATTACCAAGAGAGAAATAAGATAAGCCACATCCTTCACAATAGCATCCAAAAAAATGAAATACTTAGGAATTAATCTAATGAAAGAAGTAAAAGATCTATTCAGGGAAAATTTTAATACCCTGAAAAAAGAAATTGAAGAGGACCTCAGAAAATGGAAAGACATCCCTTGTTCATGGATAGGAAGAATAAATATTGTGAAAGTGGCCATTGTCTCAAAATTGTTATACAGATTCAAGACAATCCCAATGAAAATACCATGAACATACCTCAAAGATCTAGAGAAATCACTCCTAAAATTCATCTGGAATCAGAAGAGACCTAGAAGAGCAAAGGCAGTTCTAAGCAGCAAAGCCAAGGCAGGAGGCATCACAATCCCTGACTTGAAGTTATACTACAAAGCTACTGTAAAAAATTCAACATGGTACCAGAATAAAAACAGATGTGAAGATCCATGGAATAGACTGGAAGATACAACTACAACTAGGAACACAACTCAACCACCCTATCTTTGATAAAGGAGCCAAACATGTTTGCTGGAAGAACGATAGTCTCTTTAATAAATGTTGCTGGAAAAATTGGCTATCCATATGCCAAAAACTAAAATTAGATGCATGCTTATCACTGTGTAATAAACTAAATTCTAAATGGATCAAAGATCTAAATACTAAAACAGAAACTCTAAATCTATTGGAAGACAAAGTAGGTTAAAATCTTGAAGGCACAGGGGTTGGTAGACAATTCATGAACAAGAACCAAACTTCATGGGAAATACTTCCCAGAATCAATAACTGGGATCACACCTTATTAAAGAGTTTCTGCATATCCAAAGAAATCTCCAGCAGAGTGAAAAGAAAACACACAAACTGGGAAAATATCTTAGTGAAATGTCCCTCAGACAAAGGACTTCTGTCTAGCACTTATAAAGAATTAAAAAAAATCAGACCTCCGAAATTCAAAGACCCAGTCCAAAAATGGGCATCCAAGATGAACACACAGTTCTCAGATGAAGAAATATGAATGGCAAATAAATACATGAAATAATGTTCATCATTTGGTCATGTTCATCATTTGGTCATCATTGGTATTAGAGAAATGCAAATTAAAACCACACTGAGATTCCATCTCACTCCAGAAAGAATGGCCAGTATCAACAAAACTACCAACAACAAATGCTGGAGAGGCTGTGGGGAAAAAGGAACACTTCTACACTGTTGGTGGGAGTGTAGACTGGTGCAACCACTGTGGAGGTCAGTCTGGAGATGCCTCAAAAAGCTGGGAGTCCCATTTGACCCAGCTATTCCACTCATAGGCATATTTCCAGAAGAACTGAATACATCTTAACACAGTGATATATGTGCACCCATGTTTATAATTTGTAATAGCCAGATCCTGGAAACAACCTAAGTGCCCATCAACTGAGGAATGGATAAAAAAATTGTGGTACTTTTATACAGTGGAGTACTACTCAGCTATAAAGAATGATCACATTGAGATATTTATAAGTAAATGGATGCAACTTGACACCATAATCATAAGTGAAATAAGTCAAACTCACATGTGTAAATACCCTATAGTCTCCCTAGTGTAAGAAATGGTAATAGTACATAAGATTTTAGGGTAATTATGATTCCCCATTACATTGCATTAAAGCCTTATAATGTTTTCATTCATCAGTTGGAATGGTTTGATTCTGTTTTGTTTGATTTTATTATGCGTGATGGTATGAATAACTATTTTGAAGAAAACAAGACATGATGGCAGCCATTGCTAACATAATATCATCTTGCTTTGAAGTCCTACCATGCTTTTGTTTTTCTATTACTATTGGTTCTATCATGTTGTGTCTTATTGGATTTTAATATGCATGACAGTATAAACAAAATTTTTATGGAAAATGAGATATTATAGTAGCTATCGCTCATTTTCTGTTATTTGGCTTAGAATGCCCTGTAATTCTTTCATTCTCTTGGATGGTTTTATACTATTTTGTTATATTTGATATTATTGTATGTGAAGCTATGCTCAACTATTACAAAGAATAAGACATTATGGTAGCTACTGTTAATATCGTATTGTCTTCTTGTGAAGTGCTGTGTTGTCTGCATTGTTCTATTCTGATCTGCTTTGTTCTATCCTCTTTTGTTTTATTCTCTTTAAAATAAAAAATAGATGATGCAAGCTTGAAGTGCTGCATTGCCTGAAATAAACAGAAAAATGAAAAAATAGATAATTTTTAAATGAAATTCCCACTAAAAATTGAAAATAAAAATTTAAAGTGGCAATGATTTATAAGTAATTTAGCATGTGTAAAAACAGATTTGCACTCCAGATATTGAACAAAGCAATGTTTAGCTAAATCATAATTAAATGTGGCAAAATGTCATGCTATACAGAGGGTAAAATCTATAATGATTCCTAATTAAAAAATGTTTATTTCTGATGAATTATAAAATAACAGGACATCAACATATATTGTAACACACTAAATTTCTTGGAGAATCCGCTTTCCAAAATGGAAACATGAGGGGAGCATGCACATTGCTCTGTCTCAGGTTTGGGTGTGGCCCATCCCTCAGTCACATACTGGACAGCTTCTCAGGGCACTGGCATTGAGGTGATGAAATCTCTGATCTGTGAGGCTTTCCTCACTGGGTCATGGATAGGACTTCTGGGAACTGCCCCTAATAATGAGATCAGGTGGCTCCCTCCTGAGTGCCTTGTTCTTGGAGAGACTGACCCCGGATCTGTCTGTGCTTCCTGTCTCCCCAAGAACTCCCTCTCAAAGCACTCTCTCCACAGTGCCACTGCCCTCACCTCCACCACAGGGCTGAGCTGAGGGAGCCACGTGATCTTGGACATGCAGCCTCCCAATCCTTACATAAAGGAAGCTATTGCTTTATAGGGCACCCAGGGTCAAATATTTTGCTATGGTTAAAAAAATATGCTACCATGATGGGGTTGTATTAGCATGAGTATTTACAGCCCTCAAAGGGCTGTCACCCTAGAGCAAGAGCAGCCAGCCCCACTAGAGTGCTAAGGCTGCTCCCCCAAGCAGGAGCCCTGCTCTCCAGGGAGCTGGGCTGCACCCTCAGGCCAGGAGGGGTCCTGGTAGCCAGATCATAGATCCAGCCCAAGACGAGGCCGCACTTATCCATAAGTCCCCAGGTTAAATTATACTTAAGGAATAGTTTGTGCTGAACTATGTTTTTCTTCCTTTGTATCAATAAAATAGTCACATTAAAATTGTTTACATGCATAACACCATTTTAATATATAATTTATAAATAATTACATTGAAACAAATAATAAGAGAAGGAACTTATATACCTAATGATAAAACCAAGACATATTAACATTTGGCTTTACAGAAATTTAAAACAATAGAGAATGCTAGAAAAACAAAAAGACATATAGAAAGATAAAAACTTTAAAGAAGCAGGCAGAGAAGAACCTCACTGAATCTAATTCAAGCCAGGTGTGATGAATCAGTGGCAAATATCTTAATAAATGAGAAAGCCGAGGGCTTCCTCCCTGAAATGAGGAGCAATGAGAGCATGGCCACAGCCATCAGTTCTCAAAATCAACACTCAACAATCAGTAGCATTTGTATACAACAAAAATAAACTCAAGGAAACAGAAATTAGAAAAATGAATCATGGCAGCATCAGGAAAAATTAAATACTTACAAATAACCTAACCAAGGACACTAAAATCCTCTGAAAAATGATATTGAAAAAGATATCAGAAAATAGAAAGATGACCCCTCTTCTTGTGTAGGCAGAATCAATAGTGTCAAAATCACCAGACGTTCAAAATTGATAGATTTAAAGAAAGTCCAGTCAAAATACAAGCAAGATTCCTCCCATAATGAGAAAAAAATCCCAAAATTAATATTGAGCTGAAAGACACTCAGAATAGCAAAAACAATCCTGGGCAACAAGAGCAAACTAGGAGGCATCACAGCACCTGACTTCAAGCTATAGTCCAAGGTTAGAGTAATAAAAATGACATGATACTGTCACAGAAACAGACCTCGAAGAGAGGATTCAGAGCATCTCTGGACACACTCACCTTTGACAAAAGGGCCAGAAACATGTCTTGGAGGAATGTTAGCCTCTTCAGAAAACAGTTTGGGAAAACTGGCAATCCCTATGCTGAAGTTTAAACCTGGGCCCATGTCTCTCACCATGTACAGAAAGAAAATCAAAACTGATTAAAGATCTAAGGATTAGAATACAAACAACCTACTGAAAGATAAAATAGGTAAAGCTCTTGAAGTCTTATGTATAGGAGAGATATTCTGAACAAAGGGGCATGAGAAACAGCAACAAAACTTTACAAATGGGATCACAGCAAATTAAAAAGCTTTGGCAAAACAAAAGAAAGAATCAAAAGAATGAAGATGCAACTTTCACAATGAGAAAATTTTTCTAAACTATTACTCACATAGGAGTAATATTATAGATGAATGAAAGACAGACAGATGATAGACAGAATTCAAAATATATCTCTGAAAATAAAATGTCCAATCCAAAAATGGGGAATTGAACTGCACAGACACTACCCAGAAATATGATGTCCATGAAACATGAAAAATGTTCGACATTTTTAGCCATTATATAAAAATTAAAACTAAACAGCCCTATGATGTAAAATGTGTGTAAAACAGCCCTTTTACAACAGAAAGACAATCATCAAGAAATCAATACCAAATGCGGCAATGGCTGTAGTGAAAAGGGATTTGTTCTCGATTGTTCGTGGTAATGTAAAGTAGTAGCCATTGTGAACATCGGTAAAATTCTGAAGAATTAAACCAATTTCCATCTACAGGTCTCTATGCTGGTCCATTTACAGGCTCTATGCTGGTCCATCTACAGATCCCTCTGTTTCTCCATCTACAGGTGTCTATGCCGATCCATCTACAGGTTCCTCTCCTGACCTATCTACAGTTTACTGTGCTGCTCCATCGACAGGTCCTTATGCCGGTCCAAATACAGTTTCCTATGCTAGTCCAGCTACAGGTTCTTATTCTGGTCCATTTACAGGTTCCTATGTTTGTCCATCCACAGATTCCTGTGCTGATCCATCTACAGATTCCTGTGCTGGTCCATCTAAATGTTCCTGTGCTGGTCCATATACACATTATTGTTCTGTTCCATCTACAGATTCCTGTGCTGGTCCACGTACTGGTTCCTATGTTGGTCCTTCCTTGGTTTCCTATGTTGTCTACCTACAGGTCCCTATTGAGGTCCACATACAAGTTTGTATGCTGTTCCATCTATAGATTATTGTGCTGCTCCATCTAGAGGACCCTACACCAGTCCATCTACTGGTTCCTACTCTGGTCCTTTTATAGGTTCCTGTGCTGTTCCATCTACAGGTCCCTGTGCTGATCCATCAACAGATTCCTATGCTTGTCCATCTACAGGTTCCTGAACTGGTCCATCTACAGGTTCTTGTTCTGGTCCTTTTACAGATTCTTGTGCTGGTCATTCTATAGCTTCCTATGCTGATCCATCTTCAGATCCCCATGTATTTTGATCTAGAAGTTCATGTGCTGGTCCATCCATAGGTTACTATGCTGCTCCATCTATAGGTCCTTACGCTGGTTCAATTACCATTTCCTATGCTGATCAATATACAAGTTCCTGGGCTGGTCCATCTACCAGTTCCAGTGCTGGTCCTTCTAGAGGTTCCTATGCTGGCCCAACTACAGATTTCTATGCTAGTCCATGCCAGAGTCCAGCTGCAGCAGGGCTAGGGTTTCCCAAAGGTGGACAGGGAGTCGGTGAGTGAGAGACAGAAGACACTGCACACCAGTCTGTGAGTGAATCTGAATCTGC